>JAJSOF020000001.1:41933303-42214426 GCA_025594305.2 Periplaneta americana | reverse complement strand
CAAATTATAATAATAATTTTCATTGAATATCTGGATCTCGCTAAGCACTACACACGAGATTGACGTCTGATTTGTGTTGCGTTATTTCATGATAAAATGAAACTGACAAGGGAACGTTCAACACTGGAAGGTTCGAAAGGCCCTTCAAATTTTGTATACTGAAAGGTTATATTTAATTATAAGAAGTTTTCTACGAATTTTTATTTTTCGAAATCGGCCTATAAGACAGTTAAATAGTACTTGGAATATTAGTGATAGTTTGGTAGTTCGCAAGTCCTGATGCTGTCTCTCGGAAGAAAGCAATCTCTGTGTAGTACCTGTGTCTCTAGGCAGTGACTGGCAAGTACGCTGTCTGACATCGAACACAACAGTGTACAACCCGAGAGCATAGTCACGGCCGGTGTAAACACCATGCGCGTGAGCATTGGACGAGTCTATGAGGCTGCGGAACGTAACCAGGGGGTTCATAGGCCAGTTTGATGCAATCGCTGAGAGAGTTGTACTGACGTTGCGGAAAACATCAACCTGTAGTGAAATCAGTCCATTGACAAGTAAATTAAACAATAGAGTCAATGTTTTTACTTGGTCTGTAGCATGTGTTCTCTGTCGCACACATTCAGTGTCCTTGTCGCACTGCCTCCAAACGTGTATCCCCACTGCTTTCCCCTCCACGTGCCTCTCGCGCCGGTCACCGGCCTTGACTATGCTCTCGGTCTGTATTGTAGCTACAGAGTTATAGGTTTAATTTGAGAGAAATTGAATACTCTACCATACTAGTCTGATTGTTCACGTGATGGAATCTTTCACCATATTTTCATATACACGAGCAATTACTAAAAACTGATTCACAGTAAACCGGAAACGGAAACAACATCGAGAACGATTACGGAAATACATTTATTGTAACACTATTTCCGTTCTCGTTGTCGTTTCCGTTCCCGGTTTATTGTGAATGAGCCTTAACTTGAATTAAATTACATTAATCGATTAAATAAAATCTCAAGTTACTATTAGAACTACTGCTTACTTATTGGTTATTCTTTTTTCTGTTTCAAAGAGAGAGGATTACATCGATGCATAATTCCTAAAATAAAGACAAGTTATCAATTTACCTATTTAGTAACTGAATACAAAATTCACGTTGTACAGTACTTCAAATAGCTTCACATAGCTAAATGTGTTGAAAATTGCATTAAATTTTTTTCAAAGAAAGTGTTTATTTTATTTATATGATATTACATTTATTTTACGTTGAGCACAAAAGACATAATATGAAAATTATGACACATAGTAATTGAGTCATAGCATAATTGATTACTACAAGTTTATCATCTAACATAATTTCTGCTGAACTTCGTACCATCCTAGCGTATGTTCTTATGGATAATAGTTTAAATCACTGGTTCCAAACATAAAAAGTAAGTCCATTTAACATATTAAGGTTTAAAGATATACAGTAAACTCTCTTAAGTTCGACAGAACGGAATTGAAAGTTCAGTCCAATAAGGGTAGTGGGTGTGGCAGGTGAAATGAATACAAATTCTTATTGGTTATCCATCAACGAATACAGTATTGTACTTGCATTTCCTGCCCGCCCCGAGACTTGTGTATGCGCTTCTAGTACCACAGTGGGTTTCGACAGTTCCGTCTCACAAACGGCACAATTCTCAAATAGAAAAAGAAGAGTTCATTAATTTAAAATCAGTGATTAAATATAGATGTTCTAATTAATCAAATATTCTGTTTTCCTTTAACAAAAGTATCACTACAAGACACAGAACCAATTCCCATTCAAATGGCAAACCCATTTCTTAGTGCCCATATAGGGGAGTGTCTAATTCTCCTACGTAAGCAGTCGAACTTGTTTTCTGCCGAACTTATGAGCTTCCACTGTACTATGTAGCATGCAGCAACAGTTTTATTTGATGTGCGTGGTGCAATAAGAATTTATGTTTTCATCATTTCAGTAACAATTCACAATTTTGTTCTGTTTATGTTCAGTTAGACTGTAGTGTGTATAGACAACCAGAAGGGGTGGAAGAATAGAATAAGAGAAATAAAGAAGGGATAGTGACAGGTTCTAAGAAAGTCGAGCCTGTGTCGTTGGGCTTTGTATTGTATTTGTGTAGGCCTACTTATTATAAAATGTACTGTTATAGGTTTATTGTGAGATAATTAAACCTACCGTACCAATTTAATACACTATGAGTTTGTTTAATTCCATGAAATCAGTTTATATTTTGTTCGTAATGATAAACCCTATTTAACTGTGCTGTTTACAAAGGTTGAGTTGCAGCCTTGTTTCTCCCGTCTCTGTCAGTTGCTACACTCGAAAGACTCCGCAACTGGTACTACATTCATATACCTACGTAGGTTCACAGCGATATTCGGAACATCGTTTTAATACCCTGCATATTATGTTCGCAACTTTTTTTTTTTTGGAACATCATCTTATACTAATAAGTAGAGCCCGGATGTTTGGCAAAATGCATTTTTTACTGGGTTGAAATAAATCATTGCAAATTAAGCTTTCAGGAATAACTCCCTGTAAAGTTAATTTGAATAATTTCGATACTCGGCCCCGGAACAATTTTTCCCTCGAAATTATTCGAAGTAAATCATTATTTGCATAGATATAAATGCGATTTGGAGTAAATCAAAGCGATAAAGTCAATTTTTATTTAGCCTATTTTGCCTTTTTAATGTGTTTCTCACTAATTAAATGCCTGTTTTGTCATTTTAAAGCAATATTTATTGTTATTTGCAATTTTCTAATTAACTGTAATGTAAAGTGTATGAAATTTAAATATTTGAAACAATGACTAACTTTACTAAATAAAAGTAATTCATTTCAGTGCTTAATCTGCTAATAATCGTGTTTTAATACTATTGATATAATATGAGTAATGATCGACAATCCACAGTTACAAATACACCGTGTTCCGCTTATAAGTATAATAAAAGAAATAGTTATAATTTCATAACAATGCATGCAAATGGGTTAAGATTGGTACCATTGTAAAGAGGAAATTGGGAAGTTTTAATCCATTGTTGTTACTTATTTTTAGAAGACTCACGCATGCGCAGATCATTAAATAAGAGAATTCGTATCGTATCTTTAGTCAGTCAGCATGTGGACGCCACAGCAGAAAGCCTTTTGTGTGCTGTCATTAGCAGAACATAGATCCATAATTCGTGTACAGCGCTTGTTTCGCCGTCAGTACAATCTTAGACCGAGGGAAGCTGTACCGACGTACGTCTCAATAATGAAATGGGATAGGCAGCTCAGAGAAACAGGAAGTTTGTTGTCTAATGCAGGTAAACATTCCAAGCGTAAAGTGTCTGACGAAAATGTCGAACGCATTCGCGAGGCATTTCAGAGAAGCCCGCGGAAATCCATTCGACAGGCTAGTGTGCAGTTGAACATCCCACCAACAACAGTGCATACAGTGCTCCATAAAAGATTGCGTTTGCGAGCGTACAAGCTGCAACTTCATCAGATGATTACGCCGAATGATAAACTGGAACGAAAACGCTTTGCAGAAACAATGTTGGATAAAGTGGACGATGACGACACATTTCTAACTCGAGTCTGTTTCTCAGATGAGGCAACCTTCCACGTCAGTGGAAAAGTAAACCGACACAATTGTCGCATCTGGGGTCGGAAAATCCAAGTGTCGTAATTGAACACCAACGGGATTCCCCTAAATGGAATGTTTGGTGTGGGATCATGCGTGACAGAATCATTGGTCCCTATTTCTTTGCTGAAAAGACAGTCACTGCAAACACGTACCTGGATATGTTGCAACTGTATGCTGTGCCACAACTCCCAGATGGAGCAATTTTCCAGCAAGATGGGGCTCCACCACACTTTGCCAACATGGTTCGCACATTCTTAGACGAACAATTCCCTGCAAGATGGATCGGAAGAGGATCACCGTACATCACATGGCCTGCCAGATCACCAGATCTAACACCACCTGATTTTTCCTGTGGGGGTTTGTTAAGGACCAGGTCTACAGGAGGACGCCAGTACGTGATTTGGCAGACTTACAAGAAAGAATTTATGCTGCTGTCAACAATGTTACATCACAGATGCTTCATAACACTTGGGTCGAGGTTGAATACCGGTTGGATATTTCCCGTGCCACCAATGGAAGCCATGTTGAGGTTTATGGAACATAAGGTAACAAAAATTCCCAGTTTTCATTCTTTGTAGCAGTTGGTTTCAACTATATACTTGTATTAATTCAGAAGTTATAGCTATTTCTTTTGTTATACTTATAAGCGGAACACGGTTAATATTGTCATGTCTTCACGATACCAACAATCAGCTTTATAATTTTAAATATTAAGCTCGTTCTCATAGAAGTTGTCACGTATCATTGCCAATTGATTTCTTTCATATTTTCAAATCTTACTATTACAATTTTGTGCTACACGTGTTTATTATTGTAGGAGAAAGAAATTTGAGTGAGGAACAGTCGTTATTGTCGGGTGACAAGCTATAAGATCGGTTAGCTAGAATGTCTAAATTCAGTACACCATTGAAAGTAAACTTCATGCTTACGTTAGTGAATTTAGTGCCCATTTGTTTTCAACCGATGGAACAGTTTTGTTATGTAAGGTTTGTGAAAAAATAGTTAATAAAAAAAAAGTATTTTATAAGTCAACATGTGTTTCCTACGAAGTAAATATGAGAGTTATGTTGATATAATTTAAATTTATTGCTAAAATATGTTATGCATTTTTTAAATTTATAATGCCTTTTTCAAAGATTATTGTGCCTTTTTTGCCTGCCTATTTTAACTCTTATAAATGCCTAAACATCCGGGCTCTACTAAAAAGACATATCAGTGTGCAAATTTGAAGGTCCTACGCAACCTTCCAGTGTTGACCGTTCCCTTGTGAGAGATGGTATAATTTTATATATATATATATATATATATATATATATATATATATGTGTGTGTGTGTGTGTGTGTGTGTGTGTGTGTGTATTTCTCTGGAAAAATAAACGAGTTTTCTTAAGGTCGAGATGGTTTTGTTCAGGCTTTTGGTATGTCTGGTATATAGGCCTAGCCTACGCTTTTTAGTAGATAAAGTAGATATACAAATAGATTTACCCTGGACAGAAGATATGAGTGCTTTCTCGCGTAGTGCAACATAATGGTGGTACCACTGGGTTGCGTGATGGTTTTGTGTGAAAATGTGTGAGAAAATCATCGGTCGTGTATATAAAAAATCGAAGGTGTTGGGGTGATAGATTATTTCAATTTTTAACTATTTTATGTTTTTTTTTTCAAGTCAACTGATGTCCTATATGAATTCTTCACATTCCAAAGTACCTTCCCTCTGAAAATTAAACCACTTTCCCATTCTTTTTTTTTTTTTTTGTTAAAATCTTCAGTGTGGCGTAGGTTATCTGCATCATCTGGTTTCATGCAATATTTCAACATTTTCCGGGAAGTTTATCAACAGTAATCTCACTAGAGGTTTTGATTTATCTAGAGAAAATCAAAACTCGAGTGGGATTTAATTGACTATTACAAGATTAGAAGAAAAATATATAAATATTAGAAGTAACAAAGTGCTCTAATGCAATAAAATATTAATTGACTTACTGAAACTCTATTTCACTAATGTTAGCTTCACCGAAACGTTTGAACGGAGCCGCCATTTTCAGCTGACTGTCTATGCTGTAAACAAATGACGATCGCAAATCATGTTTTATAGTGCCGTAAAGAATTTGCAGTTTGAAATGTTGGAAAACAAACAAACAAATGGTAGGATAATAAAAACTGGAGCAAGTATATAAAGATTAGAAGAAATAAAGTACTCTAATACAATAAAATAGATATTAATTGACTTACTAAAATTCTACTTCTCTAATGTCACCTTCACCAAAATGTTTGAACGGAGCCGCCATTTTCAGTCGACTATCTATGCGGGAAAAAATTACTATCGCAAAGCATGTTTTATAGTACCGTAAAGAATTTGCAGTTTGAAATGTTGGCAAACAAAGAAACAAATGCTAGGGTAGTGATAAAAACAAACAGATGCTAGAGAAGCGATAAAATTGTGCCATAAGCAGCCATGATTGGTTGAAAGACGTCCTTTCGTACCATTTTATTGGTCAAAAGTAGTGTGACGTAGTAAAAGTGTAATAGTCAACAAAATTTCATTATTTCTATAATTCTCGTTTTTCAATCTTTTAATCATGAAAAAAGCAGCAGTTTTGGGATTTTTTCTCTCTCAAAATCGCGAAATACACGTTCTTCACAATCCCCGCAAATTCTCCCGTGAACCCACGGTGCCACAACATTCCATCCATTTAAAACATACGTATCGGTACTACATTAAATAAATTAATTTATTAGTTAATTCGAGACTCACCCTTCTCAGGAAAGAAACTGAAAGTGTTGTCTATTTTATGTGATACACGATCTACATCTTCTTAAGAAACTCTCATTTACACGCGTCAGTTCCTCCGCTGTAACGCTCTTATCTCATCAAGCTTTTCTTCTGACGTATTCGTTCCTTTCTACGATTCCTTACAGAACCTATTTGGTAAAACTTATCCACTAAAACTAATACTATTTTCTTGACAGAATTGGGCTGTTGGCAAATTTACTTATAAATTTTTACCTTGTTCTGCCGCACCACACGGCTTCTTTCACTTTACGTACGTCTTTAAAATGTATATCCAATGACGCAGCGATTAGCTAACCACAAAACACTACTACACTGCACCGAAAGAAGAGTAAGTCACGACTGATCTGCCCTCAGTTCAAGACAGCTAGAAGGGGAAAGTAGGGGAAAACCGGTTAAGTTCACGGAAGAAGTTGCCGGAGATTGCGAGGAGATCGCGCTGGTAAGAGGGCGAAATGCGCACCGATATTTTTAAAAGATTTCCACTTCTCACTGTATATAACATAACGTGAAAGTTACACCATAGTCTAGTATATACAGTGGCGAAGCTTGAGTTTATGAGGGTACTAGGAACAATAGACTGTGCAGGTACTATTTCGCATTGTCTGTAATGAGGCGATAATAGCGATCCTACTGGTTAGCAACTATCTATGGATGCATATTTACTACGTATTGAGCTTCGTGACTGTATTTACTAGACTGTAGTTACACTCCTTCGAGCTTCTCCTGCCCTACTGAAATTTGTTTATTATTAGGACGTCATCGTGCACACCACACGAAGGTAGTCCACCAATTTTATATCCATACTGCGTTACAGAATGTTTGACAAGAGATGTAAACGTTGCCAGCAGAGGAAGGGAGACTGATACTTGCTAATCAACCAATGGCAGAGGTCGAGTTCCAGGCTTATCTTGAAGTTGGGTGGAGGCAGAACGGTCTAGACCGCTCAACTTCAAGATAAACCTGGAACATGACCTCTGCCATTGGTTGATTAATAAGTATCCGTCTTTCTTCCTCTACCTACAATGTTTACGTCGCCTGTCAGACATCGTGGAACGCAGTACAATATTTGGGCTTAACAATACATGAAGGGCGAAAGATCAAACACTGACAAGGGTTCAGTTCCTAGAAGTAAATACATTATCAATATAAACTTCATCGCTCTCAACATCGCAGACACCATAATCACATCAATGTCATCACAATCTTGGCCTTCGATTGATATTTTATTTTTACTTTCTCATTATAAGAAGTGTTACGAGAAAATATTCTGATGCTGCATAATATTCGATTTCAGATTTTCGAGTAAATAAACGTTTTCAGTGTCATTCATATCACCATGCTCTCTCTCTCTCTCTCTCTCTCTCTACAAACAGCGCGCTTTTTCCTAAACTGTTTGGTGGATTTCGTTTATTTATATTGTTTATATCACTAAAGAACGATAACAGACTACAAATGATAACTTGAATATTATTTATATCGCTAACGAACATCAGCTTCTTGTCTATGCGGATGACGTGAATATATTAGGAGAAAATCCACAAACGATTAGGGAAAACGCGGAAATTCTAGTTGAAGCAAGTAAAGCGATAGGTTTGGAAGTAAATTCCGAAAAGACTAAGTACATGATTATGTCTCGTGACCAGAATATTGTACGAAATGGAACTATAAAAATTGAAGATTTATCCTTCGAAGAGGTGGAAAAATTTAAATTTCTTGGAGCAACAGTAACAAATATAAATGACACTCGGGAGGAAATTAAACGCAGAATAAATATGGGAAATGCGTGTTATTATTAAGTTGAGAAGCTTTTGTCATCTAGTCTTCTGTCAAAAAATCTGAAAGTTAGAATTTATAAAACACTTATATTACAGGTTGTTCTTTATGGTTGTGAAGCTTGGACTCTCACTTTGAGAGAGGAACAGAGATTAAGGGTGTTTGAGAATAGTGTTCTTAGAAAAATATTTGGGGCTAAGGGGAATGAAGTTACAGGAGAATGGAGAAAGTTACACAACGCAGAACTGCACGCATTGTATTCTTCACCTGACATAATTAGGAACATAAAATCCAGACGTTTGAGATGGGCAGGGTATGTAGCATGTATGGGCGAATCCAGAAATGCATATAGAGTGTTAGTTGGGAGGCCGGAGGGAAAAAGACCTTTGGGGAGGCCGAGACGTAGATGGGAAGATAATATTAAAATGGATTTGAGGGAGTTGGGATATGATGGTAGAGACTGGATTAATCTTGCTCAGGATAGGGACCATGGCGGGCTTATGCAAGGGCGGCAATGAACCTCTGGGTTCCTTAAAAGCCAGTAAGTAAGTAACGAACGATAACAAAATAAAATAACTTGAATATTATTTATAACGCGAAGAACGATGACAGAGTATAAATGATAATTTGAATATTATTTATATCACTAAAGAATGATAACAGAATATAAACGATAACTTGAATATTATTTACAGTATATCACTAAAGAACGATAACAAAATAAACTTGAACTAGGCTCGAACTCACAACTTTCGAATCATTAAGCGAACACACTACCGCTACTCTATGAGACCCAGATGTGAATGACTCAGCTTAAAAATAATACTTCCGAAACTGCTTCTATAAGCGCATGCATCATGTAACATCACCGTTATCCGAAGTGGACTTAGAAAATATTCGCTGTTCACGAGTGCGGCCACTTTTTTTGACAGCTGTGCACCAACAATATTTTTGTTGAAGCTGTATTGATGCATGCAGACCTAGGCTATGTAGTATAAACTATATCGTACACTGTTTGTGTGTTTCACAGGCGACGGGTGTTGGGATTGTCATCTGGGATTGAGGAAACAGGAGAAATTCGGCTGTCCATGGCACTGTGCCTCCTGCTGGCTTGGATAATTGTATTTCTATGTCTCTGTAAGGGGGTGCAGTCATCAGGCAAGGTGAGTACATGGGGAGTAACTGCAGTGACATGATATGGTATATCATGACAAACTAGTTACATTGCACTCAGCCATGTCGGTAGTTGTGTATTACGTGCTTGTTGCAACTGAAATTACATTTATGTCAAATGAACGCTATTTCTCCTTACATTTTCATAGTCTATGAACTATGTATAAAGGAAATAAAATGACGATACAAAAATTAGAAGCTTTGACAGAAATATAAGCTTCCAGACAAGTACAGTGGCAATTCCTATAAATAAATTTCATTTTTATAAGAAATGAATCTCGAACCTTTCGATACTTCGAAGTATTCAGAGTGATAAATAGTTTTGGGAAATGGCTTATACAGTTACTTTTAGTTTTTGGGAGATTTTCTTTTTTCTTCCTTTTCTTTTTTCCATTTCAGAGACAGATTAGACTACTTCGTCGATATAAGAGAAAGTCAGTGTCTACCTACTTAGATATAACACGCGGGGCAGGCCCCCTGCAATCGGCAAGAATCATGTTTAGGTAGAGCATGCAAGTCAAGAATAATATATTATACAGTAAGAAATAGATCATACGAAACTGGGTATTTAAGAGTTTTTAATTCATTTTTTAAAAAATGAATCTGATACATCATTAATACAAATTAATTTTATTACCTAGAATATATCTATCTATAAAATGCAAAAATAAATAAATACATAATTTAAAAATAAGTAAATAACTACATAAATAAATATTACCTTAAACTCTCTATCAATATCCTTAATATTTGCGCCGTTTTTAAGGCGTTGAATAATATTTACTTTGTAAGAAAAACACATACCTGAACGTGTTTGTGACATGATGCCTTACCGGTATGCATAGACATGGATTTTCGTCACAGCAACAGAGCACGTTGTACTGTTTTGCTGGTTTATTTAGATTCAAACGCATTCTACTAAATCGACGGCGCAATTAGCCTAGGTATAATGAAGTTTATGGGAACATGTGATGCTTCCATCTTTCTTCCGCGTTTTACAGAAATTTGTCTTTTCTGCCATTCAAAATTATTTTATTACAGTAGGTAGTAAAATAATCCTCACCTCTGCAAAATAATCGTCGTGCGGTTCGGATTACCATCAGCAGTAGTCTGTAAGAGGAATTCCTAAGAAAATAGCATGGTAAAATATTCAGTATTGTCACCGTCCATGCAACGCGCATAAGCAATCTTTAGAATTAGAAATGCCATATAAACGATCACGCAAGACATCCTTCAAAAAACTTAGACCGAAATTGATTATTCATTAAACGCCATTAGAGCAAGAAGAAGCACGCATGTGGAAACTGTGTAACTAAACAGCCAACACACATTATGTTAGGTTAGGTCACGGTGGCTACAGGTTAGGACGACCCTTTGCACGTCGGCCATACTGAAGCCTATTGTGCACCCCGAATATTATGGGATAAATAAGGATGAGGGGTACCAGCCCACCGGCCGTATGTGACCCTCCCCCGCTCTAAGTTCATAACGCCAAGATGGCCAAGCAGCACAGGATCCATTCCAACGGCCCTTCCAAAGTGTTGAAGCGCCCTTGGAAGTGCTCTTAAGGAATGAGTCCTGGCAGAGATATTGCGGAAAGCTGGGAATCCAGGAACAGTTGCGGAAAGGACGCCCTCTCCCATAAGCGGATGAAGAAATACGTCTTGACCTCAATATGTCTATTGAATGAGATGAGAATGATGAATGATATGATGTGAAATCTAAATTCTTTTTCTACACGGTAAGGGAAGGGAAAATGGACTGTGGAAATGAAAATTCCAACGTAGCATTTGCCTAAGTAACTGTGGAAAACCACGGAAAAACCACAGTCAGGTTGGTCAGTCCGGAAATCGAACCATGGACCTCCTGAATGCGAGTCCCATACGATACGCATGAGCCAACTCGTTCGGTCATATAATGTTAACCTCACAATGCAAACAGAATAAAAGTATGTTTTTAGTAGGTTATTTTACGACGCTTTATCTACAGCTTAGGTTATTTAGCGTCCGAATGAGATGAAGGTGATAATGCCGGTGAAATGAGTCCGGGGTCCAGCACCGAAAGTTACCCAGCATTTGCTCATATTAGATTGAGGGAAAATCCCGGAAAAAAAACCACAACCAGGTAACTTTCCCCGACAGGGAATCGAACCTGGGCCACCTGGTTTCGCAGCCAGACGCGCTGACCGTTACTCCACAGTTGTGGACTGGAAGTATGTTAATTGGTTTCAAAGATATTACTATGTATTACGGTTACATTATTTCATGCCATCCTAGCATTATAAACAGGTTGTTACTACATTCAATATCGTCCGTAATCGGCTTATTATGGCACGCGTGCCAATAACAGCAATGACGTATTCGCTATGACGTAATACCGGAACGCTTGATGCGTTGTACTCTACAATCGAATTTATTAGTCCTACCTGTTCTGACATATAGATTAGTATAACTGTTTCGTTAGACACGTTGACATTTTTGGCATTCAGCCAGGACACAAATTTGTTGGACTCCCTCTCATATAACTCCCTAGACTTTCCAGGTACTACCATACAGCGTATTCCGAATTTCACCGGACCGGTGGACAACAATGACGTCACGCTGCAGAGACATAGGAACAAAACTGCTGGGAGGTTCGATGGCTATCATGGCGGCTGTCATGTTGTCTGTGCTAAGCTAGCAAGATTTTGCGAAATTTTCGTACTGTCATTTCGTTCAAAGAAAAGAAAGCATAAACAATGTATTTCTTGAACCAGTAATAATAACTGGTCCGTTGACATGTTCGCTCATAAGCCATTAACATATTGTTTTTACGTTGTGATCATTACAAATAACACAGCAGAACCAAAGCAGAACACACCGCCATGACACAACAGTGCACGATGTCATTCATCTGCTAATCCCCGCCCTATACAAGAACTAATCAGATTCACTGATGGCGGCTGATGGAGACTGCCACCACCTCTGCAAGCTGATGGAACCGGTGCGACACCGGTCGAGCATCAGTGACGTTATCGTTGAAATTCGGAATACCATGATGCCATCAGATTGCTCAACGCTGAGATTCGGATTACGCTCATAGTATCTCCCTCTTTCGCTGTTTTAATTATTTCTTCCGGAACGTCAGCCATTTTTTTATTCATTCTCTGTTCAATCCCACTGCCAGGCGTAACTAATCAATACGATCATTACGAACATATCAACACTTATGTCAGCTATGGATGCCGAATTAGTTCATAATTTATGTCCTACAATTTATAATGCTAAGATGCCATTAAGTGTTGTATCCAACTCGTGGATAATCTTATTATGACACCCGTATGCCATAATCATCAAGATTATCCATTTATTGCTTAAATAACTATTATGTACAATACATACAAGTTCATATTGTTTAATATATTCTTTCTTTAAATATATTTGTTATGTGAAATGTTGTATCAGTAAAGAAGTGTGTTGTGTCAGTGAAGTGTGAAGTGTGTTGTGTCAGTGAAGTGTGAAGTGTGTTGTGTAAATGAAGCGTGTTTGTGTCTGTGAAGTTTTATAGTTTATAGTGGTAGTGCAAACTATTTGAACAGCGAAATATTTTTGAAGTGTTAGTGAAATCAGGATAGTATCAGTGAAATGTGTCACAATTCCAGTGCAGTGAGTGAGTTGACAGCGAAATGAGTGTAGTGCTCAAAGATACTTGTGAATGTATGAACTTATCATACTCGTGGGTTTTAGTTCGAACTTAGGGTTAAGATATAAATTAGATTTACGCTACATGTTATTTTAAGTGATCGTGCTTCATTTAATTTGGGATGTCCCTTATTATTATTATTATTATTATTATTATTATTATTATTATTATTATTAGTTTTATTACTATTAATTATTATTAGTATTTATTATTATTATTATTATTATTATTATTATTATTATTATTATTATTCCTTGGCGCTACAGTCCAAATTGAATCCTGGCCTCCTCAATCCTTCGCCTCCATTCCTCTCTGTTCCTTGCCCTTGTTTTCCAACTTCCTATACCTAACAAGCTCCTTGCATCCTCTCGCTCTACGTCCTCCCATCTATTCCTCGGTCTTCCTCTACCCCTCTTCCCCCAAATTGTGTGTTCCAGTGCTTTTCTTCCATCCTAACCACGTGATCAGCCCACTGGAGTCTCTTTAATCTAATGACAGATAGTTTAGCTTCTTTGTATAACTCTTAAATTTCTTAACTAAATCTTATTCCCCATTCTCCCTTTTTTGTTTTGGCCCATATATTCTCCTTAATATTTTCCTCTCGAAAGCATGCAATTTTTCTTCTAATATTTTTGTGAGTGTCCATGTCCCACATCCATATGAAATAATAGGTCGAATAATTGTTTTGTATAATCTTACCTTGTTGTTTCTGTGAATGATTCTGGACTTTATTAAGTCCAATATGCTATAATATGCCCTGTTTGCCTGAAGAATCCTATTTATTTCATCTTTCTCATCATTTTTAAATTAATTATTGAGCCCAGATACGTAAAACTTTTAACCATTTCAATATCATGGTCTTCTAAATTATTATTATTATTATTATTATTATTATTATTATTAATAATTGAGTTTATTATTAATTGTCAATATTGAGTGTAACTAGTTACCACTGCCCCGGGTATTTACCCATTTGTAGTGTGAATAAACACAGGGACATCATTTTATTTTTACTTCAATTTTTATTGTACCTGAGTTTTTGAATGTACTTCACTCCCACCCCTTCTACTAAGGAAGTTCCAACTCCACACAAAACCAAGACCGCAGATAGTAAGCAGTACTGAGTTACTGAGTATAGTACGTTCCAGAAATATGTTCGCGTTTTCCAGTGACGAAAGAGCTTTCAATATTGAATCATATTTTCGCACAGGTACCGTCCGTTTGCCTACGTCGCATCCCGATTTCCCCCACCTGCTTCTGCTCGCCCCTCTGTAAAAGCTGGGCTGTCTTAGCTCTTTTCTGAAAACATTAATTTCTCTTAGGAATTGGACGTTTACGTAATATTATACAGCTGTTTAATTTAACTTAAATAAAAGGGCCTCGTTAAGTAATTAACTGTCACGTGATTTCCTCCCTTTCTACAATCTTGCGGCATAACCTCTTGGACGGACAGTAGATAGCATGTCGGAGTAATTGTATATTTTCGGGTCGGGCAGAAGTGAAGATTGAATTTACAGTACGTAGAGTAGGTACAGAATTATTTCAACATGAGTTACTAGTACGAAGGACGAAACTGGCAATTGGAATTAGATGCAATAGTCTATAGTGCGATAATATGCACAAAAGAACTGAAGCCTGTATCGAAATGAACGGCCACCATTTTCAAAATTGTGTTTAAATATTCATATTATGATGATTTTTCAACTTAACTTCTTTCTCTATATTGTACGCTAATGTGCTGTAGACAGTATACACTGCATAATGAATACGTTCGCATGGATAACTCACTTCGTGAGTAAAAACACTTATTCTTAATACAGTACTGTACTTTGATTAAAGAAAAACCTAGTGAAAATTATCAAACTCAAAATCGCGATATTTCCTAGTTTACGTAAATGGATGAACTACTTTTCTTCCATCCTATACCTAGTAGAGTGATTTGTGTTTTACGCCAGTATCATCGAACTCCAGTCTTGGAGGGGGAGCAAGCGGTGTTTCCGGTTCTCTAAAGGTATAGACAGGTTAATATTAAAAATGTTAGTAAAAATAAAATGATGTCCCTGTACATACACATATTCCAATCGCATCTTGCATTGCCTTGTTATGAATATGCATGTCCCATCCTCCTCTCGCTGCAGCGATCAAGTCCCATAATAAATGTCGTCTCTTAATCAGAACCTGTCGAATAAAAATATTGCACACACTACGTTAACATGTTATTAACGCTACATAAAAATCAACAGACTTCATGTCATAAATCATTTTGTTATTAGATACTCATTCGGCTTTAAAAATGTGGCTGTGGAGACATTGTGATCAACGGAACGAGATCAGAGAACATATTCAGGGCACGTACAGCAACACAAATGACGTCATAAACCTTCCTTATAATTTATTTTATTCCTCAGTGTAATGACAATCTAATGCACCAAAGGCAGTGTTTACATTTTGTAACTGCGTCTGTGGTTCTAGCTCTAGCGCTGGTCTGTCATCCAATCAAGTTGAATGCAACAACTTCCCTCTCGTCATAATTTCCAGAACGCTCCTTAGTCCACTCAGCCTACTTTGAAATTGAGTAACATTTCCTTAGGAATAACATACTGTAGATAGATTGATGGATTTATTGAGTAATATATTTCTCGAAAATCCGTTGCACGGGTCTTCTGACCGTACGTGCTTTGTACCTAAAACAAGTCCTGCTTTGTACTACTGTCTTCCTCCGACGAGTTTAGTTCTGGGATCTGAGGTATTCTTGCCATCGGTGTGGGGGGTTGCAGGTAGATTCTTTTGTTGCTACAGTCAACCCGAGCCGAGCGGTGTGGGAAGTATTAATCGTCCAAAAATATGCAGTCTTCAGTTTGTAGTAGTGTGTGACTGTGTGCACGTGTTAGGTACGCTGTATACGAGTGAAATGTTTTCAGAATGATTGTACTTCCTTCCAGACTGCCGGTGTCACTGTTCCCTCCCACTCCAGTACCGCGCTAGGCTAGTCGGAACAGCATTCCTCTCAGCACTAAACTCCTCAGAGGATGACTATAGGTTTCACTCCCCTCACCTATGATTATATCCAACCACTCTCTAAAAGAACACACATATTGAAATGAAACTGGCAAAACAAAACACATTATATAATACATCCTGACCTAAAACAAATATAAAAGTGTATAATAGGGTAGATACCATTATCCCTTCGTCAGTTCGCATCACAAACTTCAGCAGCTGAAGTTCTAATCTGTCTCGCCTTCAAGGGGAACAACCCGGTCTTTTGTTCGTATTCTCTATTCCCCATGAGGTTAAGAATGCAAGCGAACTCCTATTCTGACTTAGCATCGAGGGTGGTAGATATTTTCTCCGTACATGTTCCAGTTCGACTCACTGCTATAAAATATTCTATAGGAGTCCTTTTCTCTGCACAGTGGACAAAGGCGCTCTCCTTCTTCGTTGACAATTTTATTACCCTTCCATGCCCCCAATCTTAGCCACGCTAAACCTGCTCTGCTGTCTTTGTTACACCTCCCCCAGTTAAGCATGAGATTGATTGTAAATGTAGTAAGGACTTTTCCGAACATTGGAGCTCAATCTCTTGCCTCTCGATATCAATTAATCGCATCTTCACATTACGTCTTACATTTCTTCTATTATTATCACCTTCATCCCACACCCATCCCATTCCTACATAATGCAGCCTTCTCTGCATTTTATAAACCCACCCTTTTTCCCAACCCTCTCTAGTAAGAGGTGGTCCAGCCACGTCTGTGGCTATAGTGCTAGCGCTGGCCTTTCATCCAGGCGGACCGAGATCGATCCCAGACCAAGCCGTGATGGAATTTGTGGCGGACAAAGCAGACATTGCAAGGGGTTTTCATCGGGATACTCCCGTTTCTTTCTATCTTTCCACCAACACACTCCACTCCCTCCTCAAAGAAGACTATAATATAAAGTTTATCAGTCCCACTCGCTTTTGCCCATTTTCGTAAATGCTAATAATGGACCGTTCCACCGATATCACGTACCTCCTTGAACTTCGAAAACATGAATGTTTTTATTTTTTTATTTATTTTTTTTACTTACTTGTCTTGTTTCCACCTTTATCCATAAAGTCTATAATCTGACGAAATTTTATATTTTCTTGCAGTCGCATTTATAGTCTTCTTTTGTTATTTCACAGCTATGTATACGAAATTCATTGTGTTTACTGAAAACTGTTCGGTTATACAGGGACATCGCTTTATTTTTACCAATATTTTTAATATTAACCTGGCTATACCTTTGGATTAACGGTTGAGAACCGGAAACACTGTTTGCTACCCCCTTCCACGACTGGAGTTCGATGATACTGGCGTAAAATACAAACAACTCACTTTACTAGGTATAGGAGGGAAGAAAAGTAGTTCATCCATTTACGTAAACTAGGAAATATCGTAATTTTGAGTTTGATAATTTTCATTAGGTTTTTGTTTAATAAAAATACAGCATAGTATTAACAATAAGTGTTTTTACTCACGAACTGAGTTATCCATGCGAACATATTCATTATGCAGTGTATATTATACTGTCTACAGCACATAAGCATACATTATAGAGAATGAAGTTAAATTGAAAATTAATCAAACACATTTTTGAAAATGGTGGCCGTTCATTTCGTATATATAGTTTTCTTAATGCTGCTAGTTTATTTTATTAATATTTTTCTTAAGAAAAATATTAATAAAATAAACTAGCAGCATTTCTCACAAAATAAATGCATAGAAACATGCAGCTACCTCATAAGTACTTGCAGTAAAAATTTAATCCAGATTGATTAATATTTGCCATAAGAAAGTTGGTGTTGAATCAACAAAAATGAACACAGAAAAATAGATTTGAAAATAAAATGAATATTTATGTAAATTAATATTCTCCTCCGCTACATTCATCTAGTAACTTCAGGGAGCCAACTAAAAGTTACTAGATTTGTAATCAGAAACTTTAAAAAAGAATTCTTCGATGAAAAACAATTTTGACAGATCTTTAAATTCCACGCCCCCTTCCAGCCTTAATTTAAAAAGTGTAAATATACGAGTATTTGTAATCAGAATTGAGCTGAATCGATTTGGGGTATGAAAATATAAATTCTGAATAAGTGAAATAGCTAAAAATATTTGGAAAAATTTTCATGATTTTCAGTGGAGTCTTCCCTTAAAAAACTCTCCTCCGATGGAAGGCTTAAGAGAACATTCGCCACTAGATAGCTGGCTTCCTTACATTTATTTATGTCATCTTTCTCTTCATGACGATGACTTAAGGCTGATTTGAGTTCTTGGAGTTTAATAGCTCGTTTCATTACTACACTAGCACGTAATATTCAGTCAGTTTTATATTATTATTATTATTATTATTATTATTATTATTATTATTATTATTATTACAGCTACTGGTAATGTTATCAGTATTGCCATTATTAGTATTACCATTATTATTATTATTATTATTATTATTATTATCATTATTATTACTATTGTTATTAAATCAATAGCTAATAAAGAACTGATAATAGTCATCAAAAGATTTGAAAAAAAATTAAAATGGAGATATAACGTAGTCTAGTAATTATTTTATCCTTAAAAAGGGAAGATGTAGACCTATATATACAGGCACGTATATAAGAATTATGATAACAGTTGCTGATAAATAATAATAATAATAATAATAATAATAATAATAATAATAGTAATAATAATACCTGTTATGCCTGTGTATTAAGGTAATGCACTGTAATGTCGCTTCTATATACTATCACTAATTGAACCGTTGAGCAAAGCAACATATTACATTTTGTCCGACAGAACAGCGAATAAATTCCCCTTCCTATTCTGTACGAAACCTTCTGTTCCTGCTCGTAGAGACAGAAGATTTGTAGAGCGACATGGTACCGACACTGCTTACCTTCAGTACGTGAGCGAGACAGAGACAGGAAACTCCCCTTACCAGTATGAATGTCTGTGATTACACGATGTAATCACGATACCCAGTCTGATAGTTCTCAAATGTTACGATATTAGATTTCACTATGACGTAAGCTATTGATTCAATTCACTTAATGCTATTGTGATCTGTTTTAGGTTGTCTACTTCACAGCGCTATTCCCTTATGTTGTTCTGGTGATACTGTTTGTGCGGGGCGTGAGTCTTCCAGGGGCATCCACAGGCATCCTCTTCTACCTCACTCCAGATTGGCATCGACTTGCCAATGCTCAGGTAAGACAAAATTCATTTCTATCTTCGGACGGTTGACTAAACAACAACAACAACAACAACAACAACAACAATAATAATAATAATAATAATAATAATAATAATAATAATAATAATAATAATATTGTCGGACCTCCGAATCTATGCCCCTTCAGCTCTGTCGTCGTTCTTGGAAAAGTTAACGCCTCTACTCACCCCATTCCACCCGTTTCTCTCCCACTACGCCAAACAGCAGGCCACGAACCTTGCCGAATAGGGATATTGCCAAACTTCCGTCAAACAGTATCATGTCTCTTGAATATTGCTTATAATACTGTAAGGTTAATTATTACTTATTCATAATTTTATTTAAGTAGGTCTAATGACGCTGATTGACTTATGCAAAATGCTATTACTTGCTTAATAATATTTCTTTCACCACTCCGTACTACAGTATTCATGTTGAGTTGACAACACTGGACTGCAAGTGCAAATAAACTGTCCCGCAAGAAGGCTCAAAATTGTGAGTAGTGGGGGAGAGAAGAGAGAGGGATAGAAAAGAGAGAAATAGGAATACAGGGGGAGAAATGAATTGCCGAGGCTGAAAAGGAATTAAGGTTCAGTTCGCATATCTTACGGGAGCACAGATCCGATGTTCGGACTATAATAATGATAATAATAGCCGCTGACGCTGCTGCCAACCAATATCACTAACAACATCGCCATAACTACCGCCGCCACCACCACCACCACCACCATCATCATCATCATCATCATCATCATCATCATCACAGAACCACATCATAGATTAATCCATATCCAAAGCAAATAAAATTCATCCGATAATTTACAAAGAAAGGTGACAGACAGAGAAAGAGAGGGCATGCAAAAAAATAAACATCAAATGTGCTGAATAAATGTATTTTGATCACAATCTACAATCTGAAAGGTCATCGCGTTCCAATATGAAGAGTCCACTGCAAGAATGATGGATGTCACTTTCTTGTCGAAAATGAACCAAGACTGTCAGTGCATAGCTTAAGACATATAGAATGTACATAGAGAGTTATATGGCATTAACACTGATAGTCATTGTCCAGTAATGATCGTAAAATCACAGTTAAGCTTTGAGCGCTAAGCATTTCAAACTTTCAATTGCTTCTCCTGCAAAATGTATTCCAAATGACATCCATCATTCTTGCAGTGGACTCTTCATATGTCTTTTGTATCTCGTATGAGAAACTTAAAAAGAAATGGAGTAAATCTAGCTAATTATGTTATTTTGTTTCAGGTTTGGGGAGATGCAGCAGTTCAGATCTTCTTCGCCCTCAGTCCTGCATGGGGAGGACTAATCACTTTAGCTTCCTATAATAAGTTTACAAATAACTGCTATAAGTAAGTATATACAGTACACGAATATATCGCCGTTGTTCCTGCAATAACTCCTATGTGCAAAATATACAATTTTTCAGTAGGAAGAAAAAACACATTATTCATCCTATGGCAGCCGTACATAGGAGATTGTGAATTCTTACATTTTCGAAAGAAAGAAATATAATTAGGCCTACATATAGGAGATTTTATTATTTGCTGTATCACTATTTAAGTTATTTAATAGAGAAAAAATTTGAAATCGTTAAATATGTCACATAGGAGTTATTGTAGGAACAACGAGAACAACGACGATAAGCTAAAAGAAGATGAATTGATTATAATAATAATATTAAACTGCCCCCCATTGAGGGTAGCCCTTACGGACTCAGTATATCCTCAAAAAATTATTATACATATCTAAACATAGATATTAAATTTTAAAGAAGGGAAACAAAGAAAAGGGCGTGAAAAATTACAATTGCTATTAATGTGGCACCATGTGAGTAATCAGGATTTGACAGTATTTTTTAACACTGGTATCACAATGTCATTCCTCAGAGATGTAGGGCAGAGCAAAATGCCGTCGAAATTCTTCGAAAAAAGCTGGTATAGTCCCTCGAGCACCTATGAGCAAGCCGAATACCTCAACGTGAATTAAGGCATATTTCAGCTTGAAATAGTTGACTGTAGGTTCATAGATCGACTTCTTCTCAAGGAGGACCTTGGCTACTTCAAAACGTATCGTGGGGTCCACAATGATGCCCTGTTTAGTGTCAGCATTGTACGCTAAAATATCTACTCGTCTCGTTGACCCATTTTCAGCTAGACAGGAGATTTCTTCTTCTACTATCCGGCCCTTATTTCTTAATGCGGCAGCAATTTTGGATCTTACAAGATGATGTCTAGAGTTCCTCCAGAGCAATCCCTGTTCACAGAATCCCAAGACGTGTGCTAAAGTTTCAATCTCCGGGCAGCTATGTCTGCACCGGGTACCGTCGAGAGATCTGCCGGAAACGGAACGAACAGCTGCTAAATTTGCTGTCATTTTCAGGCTAGATATCCATTCACTAGTCGAAAGTCCTTTCTTGTTTGCAATCCAATTGTTGCGGCTGTTACTTCGCTATACATCTCAACACCTTTTCCCCGTCCTGAAAGGGTCTTCCATGATTCATATTCACGACCTCGCAATTCTTCTTGAAAATTTCGAATTGTAGCTTTAGTGAAGTCTTCGGGAAAAGAAAGGCAGAGGGAATCACACGACGATTTGAGTTCGAAAATTTGGCACCAGTCTAGAAGATATGACTACGCTTAACCTCGTCCTGCTTATTTAACGTTAATAATCATTGTAATGTATGTATAGATGTAAGTAGAAAATATGTAATGTGAGAGGAAATCGCTGTGCGCGTTTAGCTACAGTAGCTGTTTTAGACTTAACCCGTTCTGTATTGCCAACTATAGACATTTTAGGCACAACGTTCATGGTCTCTTCGCGTCGTCTCTCGCGAATTTTCGTCAATTTAAGGTTTTCTTTAGACTTCAAGAATCCCTCAGCACAAGCAAGTGACGCGACGACAGAACCAAGCTGCATGGTGGATATTGTAAACTTCCTAGTAGGCCTACATTCGCTGCGGGGTTTCCTGGTTATCATTCGCAATTATTTATGTGTGTTTACGTAAAAGATAACGTTTGTTTCTATATCTTCTTGTCTTTCATTCTTATTGAAACAAAAAGAAGTTAGCGATGATTTCACATACTTACATACTAGTTTTTAAAGCTTGTCAACTTCCGGCACTGAGAAATTGAAACGTTAGGGCCTACTTGTTGGTCTGTTTCGAGCGATTTTCACAATAAAGGTCAATTTGCATTAGTAGAATACGAGTATTCGAAATAATTACCAGCCCAGCATCTCATTTTCGGTACAGTAACTATTCATACACAGTGAGCAAAAAAAAAAAAAAAATCCACAGCTGCATAGCTTTCCTATACAGCTTATCTTACGCAGAACCACGTGTGGGTGCGGAGAAAAAGCGGACGAGGAGAACAAGGGGAATATGAGGAGGGAAAAGGGAATACAAGGAGGGCAAGGGAAATACAAGGAGAACAAGGGGAATACAAGTAGAACAAGAAGAACACAAGAAGAAGAAGACCACAAGAACAAGGGGAACACAAGGAGAACATAAGAACAATGGGAATACAAGTAGAACAATAGACATACAGGGATAACAATGTGATTACAGGAATCATAAATGGAATGCAGGGAAAACAAGAAGATCACAAAAACAAGGGGTATACAAGGAGAACAAGGGGAATACATGAATAACAAGGGGAACATAAGGATGGTAAAGGGAATACAAGGAGGGCAAAGGAAATACAAGGAGGACAAGGGAAATACAAGGAGAACAAGGGGAATACATGTAGAACAAGGAGAGCACAAGAACAAGGGAAACACAAGAACAATGGGAATACACGGAGGACAGTAGACATACAAGGATAGCAATGTGAATACAGAGATCATGAATGGAATGCAGGAAAAACAATAAGACCACAAAAACAAGGGGAATACAAGGAGAACAAGGGAATACAAGAATAACAAGGGGAATACAAGGAGGACAAGGGAATACAAGAATAACAAGGGTAATACAAGGAGGACAAGGAGAACACAAGAAAAAGAACACAAGAACAAGGGGAATACAAGGAGAACACAAGAACAATGGGAATACACGGAGGAAAATAGGCATACAAGTTAACAATGTGAATACATGGATCATAAATGGAATGCAGGGAAAACAAGAAAACCACAAAAACAAGGGGAATACGAGGAGAACAAGGTAATACAAGAATAACAAGGGGAATACAAGGAGGACAAGGAGAACACAAGAAAAAGAACACAAGAACAAGGGGAACACAAGAACAATGGGAATACACGGAGGATAATAAACATACAAGGATAACAATGTGAATACAGGGATCATAAATGGAATGCAGGGAAAACAAGAAAACCACAAAAACAAGGGGAATACGAGGAGAACAAGGCAATACAAGAATAACAAGGGGAATACAAGGAGGACAAGGGGAATACAAGTAGAACAAGGAGAACACAAGAAAAAGAATACAAGAACAAGGGGAACACAAGAACAATGGGAATACACGGAGGACAATAAACATACAAGGATAACAATGTGAATACAGGGATCATAAATGGAATGCAGGGAAAACAAGAAAACCACAAAAACAAGGGGAATACAAGGAGAACAAGGGAAGGGAGAGGAAGACAAGGGAAAGAAGGGGAATACATGAAGAACAAAGATAGACGGCGGAATGCAAGGAGAACAGGGAGACGACGAGGAGAACAATAATGATTGTAATACAATCAGAACAAGGGAGACAAAGGAAATACAAGGAGAACAATGGGAATACAAGGATACCAATAGGAATACAAGGAAAACAATGGGAATACAAGGAAAAGGGAGAAATACAAGGAGAACAAGGTGATGACAAAGAGAACAGAAAAATGCACGGAAAACAAGGGGAATACAAGGATAACAATGGGACATAGAAGGGGAGCAAATGGTATACAAGAAGAATAAGGGTCAGACAAGGAGGAAAATGGGAATACAAGGAGAACAAGAGGAATAGCCTATAAGGACAAGAGGAATAAAAGGATAAAACACGGAAAACGAGAGAACTACAAGGAGAAAAAGGGAAATACGAGGAGAACTAGGGGACAACAAGGAGGGTGTTGCATTTTTCTGTGACAGTCATTTCCAAAGTTATTCCCCTCAAACCTAGTGAGGATAAAGACGTATACTGTTTTCGCTGTAAGAAAAATCCTAATGTAAACATAAGCACGTGGCTGTCATACACATGATTGGCTCCCAGTCGAAACACTCACATGACGCAGGAAAATATAGTTCGTATTTGGAAACCACAATCTTGTATTATTTGAAAATAAAACATTGAATTCTAGTTGTTAAATACGATGAAACATTTAACTTCACTCAAATGTAAAACGCTATGTAAAAGAAAAGCTACTTTTATATTTTCTTATATACTATGAACGCGGATCAATACCAACAGTAATACCGAGGTAGTCTGTTCTTGTAACTTGTAACAAGCTGGCGTCACTTGAGCTCGTTGTTGTTCACTTAAGAACGTGGTACTGAAGTATGGCTTTTGCATCCTCAACCGTCCATTGTGAAGACATAAGACTTAAAAATAATTTAATTACAGTAATTACAAAGTAAATGTTTCCCAAGCAAACGAATGCATAGTAGCGAGGTAAGACCTACTTGACGAGTAACGGAAAATGTTTAACATGGAACAGATTGTACAACAGTAGGCGGAAACACGTACTGAGAATCTATGGCGCCAAACAGCGGCCAATGAAGCCTCACTTCAGTCACGTGCTATTGCTTACATTAGGATTTTTCTTACAGCGAAAAGATTATAGTTCTACGTTAAAAGCCTACTTGGGCAGACGTACCGCTTGTCCCTCCCAGTAAATGATTACTAAGTTAATGCTAATAGTAGTAATAATGTAAACAGTTGAAAGTTGTTTTCACTTTAACAGGGACTCTCTCATCGTTGCCATATCCAACATACTGACGTCATTCTTCGCGGGGCTCGTGATCTTCTCTGTGATCGGCTTCCTGGCACACGAGCTGGAAGTGGAGGTGAAGAAGGTGGTGGACCAAGGGGCAGGCCTCGCCTTCATCGTGTACCCCGAAGTGGTGGCCAGGCTACCGGTCTCTCCTCTGTGGTCCCTCCTCTTCTTCGTGATGCTGCTCACCCTCGGGCTGGATTCGCAGTTCGCTCTCATGGAGACGGTAACGACGGCGATACTGGACCGTTTCCCCAACCTCCGAGATTACAAGATCTGGGTCGTCCTTGTTGTGGCCGTGTTTGGGTACTTCGGAGGTCTCATCTTCACTACGAATGTAAGTCTGTAGTTGTTTACGAAACATTGCAACACCGTACTGGGGTATTTTCTTTCAAGTTCAACAATTTCATGTTATGGTTGTGTTAAGCACTAATGAAGAGTAGGTATAATTTTAAAATACGGAGACAAAAACAGAGGGAAGAATCCGTTCACGAAGATATTTTGTTACAAAAATGGTCATATAATGATGATGATGATGATAATAATAATAATAATAATAATAATAATAATAATAATCTTATTCAAATTCAAATTTATTTACAACTAGCCGTACCCGTGCGCTCCGCTGCACCCGTTAGAAATAAATGTAAAGTAATTATATAATTAAAATAGGACATTTGATCCAGGGAACATTCGTGTTTGATAGAAGGATAAATCGTTTATTATGTTACTTAATTTAAATTTAATTAAAAGATTAAAATGCGATCATTTTGATCCAGAGACCACTCATTTGGTCATAAAAGGAAATACAGGAAACGAATATACAGAATAGCCTATCAAGTTTTCTGTGCATAAGAATCTATTTTAATCTTACCTGTCCTCGATTCACTCAGGAGTTACTGTGATAACATTATAGCATTATGTCCATCTAGAGAAACTACACTTTCCAATGGTGAATTAATAATTAATTATACAAATCGGTTAATTAAGCTTCTGATATTACTTCATAGAAACGCAGAAACATTTGTAGGCCAGCGAATAGGGATTATAAAGAATGGACACTTCGCGTCGGTACCTTTGATGTAGCCGGACTGATTTCAATGACCTTCAAGCCAGCTAGAGCGTCAGATTCTGCCTTCTCCCTAGAGTTGGCGCTGACATCACACCAGCTAGCAGTCGACACAGCGGAAATATAACACATACAATTAATACATCTAGGTACATTATATATTCAAATAAAATAAATTGGATCCATAAAATAATAAATCCTTCATTAACTGTAATGTCTAGACTCTAGAGTTCCTTTATAATGAGAGTTGAGACGTTGACCCCAACAACAATTAAAATATGTAATGTTTTGATAGCGCTGAAAATGGAAAAACAAAACTCTTACGAGAAGTAAAACCATATATCTATATTATATTATATACAAATATTAAACGAATTCGATCTTAATTTTATAATGTATTATATTATTTTATAATATAATTTATGATATCTGAAATATAAAATATTACTATTACAACTAGTTTGTCACTGAGAAATAAGGAAAAGCTGTTAACTTGAATTTATTTGAAGCAAAGCGTTACTGGATTATGCAATAAGGTAGGCGATGTTTGGATCCTGTGCCTTAATTCTATTCTCAATTATTAACTTAGCGTATGCTCGATTACACTACCTCTAGCGCTTGAAAGTGGAACTAGCCGCTGGCGCACAGAGAAACAAAACACAGGCAAATTAGCTCAGTGTCCATTCTTTATAATCCCTATTCGCTGTGTAGGCTATCTTTCATAGCTTTCGATTGTTGATGTCCAAGGCCCCTTATAGACGAAGTCATTTGTTTTTTAATTCATTACACGGCCTTAGATGGCAGTTATTTTAATTGTAAAACTCATTTATCTCATTAAATATCAGTCCTATCAAAATTTGTCAAAGAATAAAACTTATCGGAAATGATGTTTAAAGCATTTTTATTATGTAACATTTTTCATAAAAATCAATAATAAGCGAGATATTTCGATTTATTTAATTCAGGCCCCCTTATAACCCCCCTTTTAAATAATGTATTTTGAATGCCATATAGCCTATAATCTAAGTTACGACGAACTTAATTTATATTCCAATTTTCATCGAAATCCGTTCAGCCATTATCGCGTGAAAAGGTAACAAACATACAGACAGACAGACATACAAACAAGAATTTCAAAAAAGCGATTTTCGGTTTCAGGGTGGTTAATTATATATGTTAGGACCAATTATTTTTGGAAAATCGAAAATTACCAGAAAAATTTCGGCTACAGATTTATTATTAGTATAGATTTACATATCAATTGAATACATATGAATAGATACCCGAAATGAGCATATGCTCGTGCTCGGGTACAGTCCAGTAGTCTACATAAATTTTACAGAGTTCAAATAATAATGCTGATGATATAAATAATAGTAACAATAATAATAATAATAATAATAATAATAATAATAATAATAATAATAATAATAGAATAATCTTGACAGAAATGATACAAAGATTGTAATACAAAATAATACATTAATAATAATAACAATAATAATAATAATAACAGTGATAAAACAAAAATATTTACAATAATAAAATAAATACTAAGACGGATAAAATAAAATATAAAACCACTAGCGAGAGTTAACACAACTTAAATAAGCATATAATAACCGGAAAAAATGACGAACTCGAAAATCAACAGAAAAGTTCGTTGTATCGCAGACGACAGCAACCGCCGTATTGACATTGTGTTGTGCATTAATGATAGTAGGGGGGAGCTGAAAATCTACGTACCTGCCGTTCTCTTCGAATCTTCTCGTACAGTCATGGTATTCCCAAGAAACTAGTTCGATTAATTAAAGTGTGTCTCAGTGAAACGTACAGCAGAGTTCGTATAGGTCAGTTTCTGTCAGATGTGTTTCCAATTCACTGTGGACTAAAGCAAGGAGATGCACTATCACCTTTACTTTTTAACTTTGCTTCTAGAGTATGCCATTAGGAAAGTACAGGATAAGAGAGAGGGCTTGGAATTTAACGGGTTACATCAGCTGCTTGTCTATGCGGATGACGTGAATATGTTAGGAGAAAATCCACAAACGATTAGGGAAAACACGGGAATTTTACTGGAAGCAAGTAAAGAGATAGGTTTGGAAGTAAATCCCGAAAAGACAAAGTATATGATTATGTCTCGTGATGAGAATATTGTACGAAATGGAAATATAAAAATTGGAAATTTATCTTTTGAAGAGGTGGAGAAGTTCAAATATCTTGGAGCAACAGTAACAAATATAAATGATACTCGGGAGGAAATTAAACACAGAATAAATATGGGAAATGCCTGTTATTATTCGGTTGAGAAGCTTTAATCATCCAGTCTGCTGTCAAAAAATCTGAAAGTTAGAATTTATAAAACAGTTATATCACCGGTTGTTCTTTATGGCTGTGGAACTTGGACTCTCACTTTGAGAGAGGAACATAGGTTAAGGGTGTTTGAGAATAAGGTGCTTAGGAAAATATTTGGGACTAAGAAGGATGAAGTTACAGGAGAATGGAGAAAGTTACACAACACAGAACTACACGCATTGTATTCTTCACCTGACATAATTAGGAACATTAAATCCAGATGTTTGAGATGGGCAGGTCATGTAGCACGCATGGGCGAATCCAGAAATGCATATAGAGTGTTAGTTGGGAGGCCGGAGGGAAAAAGACCTTTGGAGAGGCCGAGACGTAGATGGGAGGATAATATTAAAATGGATTTGAGGGAGGTGGGATATGATGATAGAGACTGGATTGGTCTTAGGGACCTATGGCGGGCTTATGTGAGGGCGGCAATGAACCTCCGGGTTCCTTAAAAGTAAGTAAGTAAGTAAGGCCTATTTTAAAAATATGGAGAGAAAAACAGAGGGAAGAATCCGTTCACAAAGATCTTTTGTTACAAAAATGGTCATATAATGCTATTGATAATAATAATAATAATAATAATAATAATAATAATAATAATAATAATAATAATAATAGTAAGTTACACAAGGCACGTATGGGCGAATCCAGAAATGCATTTGAGGGAGTTAGGATATGATGGTAGGGGCTGGATTAATCTTGCTCAGGATAGGGGCCGATGGCGGACTTAGATTAGGGCGGCAATGAACCTCTGGGTTTCTTAAAAGCCATAAGTAAGTAAGTAATAATGTTATATACAACCCTGACATAACTATGGGTGAAATGTGATTTATTTTATTATTATTATTATTATTATTATTATTATTATTATTATCATTATTATTATTATTATTATTATTATTATTATTATTATTATTATTATTAGGCTATTATCTAAAAAAGCCGAAAAGAAACTGAAGAAAAAAATATTTTTATTTTTTATTTTAAATCGTGGCAACTGATTAATGTTGCTTTATTGTGCTATCAGATTTGGTGTCAGTAAAATAAAATCATAAACATCTTACGAATTTGAGATACCGGTAACCCAAATATGGGATGTGAAAACAGGTTGTGCCAAATGCAATTGGATCTCTTTGTTTCAGAGTCGATAAGCTCCTATAAAGCGATTGTGTAAACTACTATGAAATATTCATACTGAGCTAAGGGTTCTCTGAAAACTAGTGTAATTATCGCAAACAATTCAATGTAAACTCCTTTCAAAGTTTACTGCACAAAATGTTTCTTCTCAACAATTTTCTGTAAGATTTAAGTGTTGTATCTTTAATGTACAAATGTTATATTAAGTCGGCCTGGGAAGCACAGTCAGTATAGTGCTGGCCTTCTGTGTTTGAGGTTGCGGGTTCGATCCCGTGCCAGATCGGTGACATTTAAGTGTATTTAAATGAAATAATGATTTCCATACTTAGCAACAATATAAGTAAATTAAAAAATATATAAATAAATTTCAATAAATCAAATAATGATGCCACGAGTATAATACAGGCTTTTGTTGCAGAGTAACTGGTAAGGAATGTTATTTTACATCTTATTTACCTATTTCGTTTTTATTAATTCTGTTGTAATGCTGTTGTACAAAAAAATAAAATATGAAACTAGCGTGTAATTTTACACAGTTTTTGAATTCGTCAAAACTGGTTAACGAGCGAAAGATTTCATTTCATGATAAACTATTAGGGTCAATTTCATTTAAAATATTCGTATTTATACTCAGCATTCCAGGAAAACAAATCTTTATTTTCAAACTTGGGCTGCACACTATTATTTCCCTATGTAAAAATTAAATATTGCGCAATCAAGCAGTTTTAAACATTAATCATTATGCATTCACAAACAAAATAATTTAATTGCGAATTCATTTTCTTTTATTACAGAGTGGAATGTACTGGCTTCAGTTGGTGGACAAGTATGCAGCAAATTGGTCAGTTTTACTGATTGCAATTGCAGAATGCATCCTCATCTCATGGGTCTACGGCGCAAACCGATTCTTGAGGGATATTCAAGACATGATTGGTCAACAATCAAGACTGTGGATGTTCTTCTGGACATGGATGTGGAAAGTTGTCACTCCAGCAGCACTCTTGGTATACAACCGACAATCTCTAAATCTGTTTCATCACAATCTGCTATGATATGGCATAATGTATTCCTCCTATACGTAAAATGACTCTACTGAATGCAATGTTCCTTTTCTATCTACATATGATTAAACATTTCAAATAAGGTCTAGTCTCGTGGTCTAGTGGTCAGAGCTTCTGGCTATAGTTCATAAGGTCCCGGGTTCGATTCCCGGTTAGAGCACAGGAATTTTTCCTTAAAGGGGATTATTCCTGTGTTCGTCCATGGTCTGGAATTTAGGTTAAGTTTAGATTTAAGACCTCTCCTATCATAATCATCCTATCACATCATCGGGGTAATGTAACTCCGCCTTCCAGGCGCCCCAACCTCAGAAGTGGGTTACAATTAAGCCACAGCCAGGAGAGAAGACCAGATATGTCGAAAAGACAACGTGGTGGCATTGGATTTAAAAAATATATATATTATGCAAAATGTTTCGGTGGATCCTGTACAGAAGTTAGGGACATGTTCTTGGGAATAAAATAAACAAAGACGTCCATTTTTTTCTAGTCACGAAGGAGGGATCCAAAAGCTTACACTGTAGTCTGAGGCTTTTTGTGCTTACCATTCCTGTTCTATGAATGATATTTGTAGCCCTAGGGCCGAGCCGTGAACTTAACCCGGGCTCTGGTAGGGGTAGGGATGATGATGATGATGATGATGATGATGATGATGATGATGATGATGATGATATTATGTATTTATTTACACAGCAAGTGGGCAAGCACCCGGTGGCAATGGTATACACAATATAAACAATACACAATAAAATTACAATACTCAATACAATTATACAATACCCAATACAATAAAAATACACAATACAATTTAACACAATAATTACATATGTATAGGCCCTACATAAGTTTCAATAGTCTTTCACTTTACTCTCATCTCACTCACTTTAGTGGTACTATGACGCATTTCACTGACACTCTAACACATTTCACTGACACTATAGAACACATTTCAATGACGCTATAAATTATCACTGATCGAAACTATTCACTGCACTGTAAAACCATAACTTCACTGACCCACCTCGCTTCACTGATACAACAGTTCAAATAAGACAGATAATTACACCTTATGCATACTTATAAACAGAACTACATTTAATCTAAATATTTCTAGTCTAAGGCCTGCTTACACGCTATTTTTAAATAATTTACAATTCAAACTAAGGGAGTAACTCGTCAGGCTAAATAAATACATGTCACCTTAAAGAAATTAAATGTTAAATGTCACCTTAATTTTAATTTGCACTTTATACACAACTTTTTAAGTTATTATTGAATCTCCTTAAGGAAGGATGATATGATGATGATGATGATGATGATGATGATGATGATGATGATGATGATGATGATGATAATGAAATGTGTGTCTGCTTCTTTGTCTTCGCATATGATCCATATATCTTAATGTCGTCTATTTCTGATATCTTCTTTTGCCCCGAACTCTTCTTCCGTTCATCATTATTTCCAGTGCATCCTTCACAAGGCAGTTTCTTCTCAACCAATGACCTGGCCAATTCCTTTTCTCTTCCTAATTAGTTAGCACTTTGATTTTCCATCCAGGCGGAGCAGGTTCGATCTCTGCTCTGGTCATGATGGAATTTGTGGTGGACAAAGCAGATTTTTTCAGTGGGTTATTTTACGAGGCTATATCAACATCTCAGGTTATTTGGCGACTGAATGAAATGAAGGTGATAATGCCGGTGAAATGAGTCCAGGCCCAGCACTGATAGTTACCCAGCATTTACTCGTATTGGGTTGAGGGCTTAGGCGGAGAGACAACAGTTTCCTTGGAGGGGCAAAGGAAAATTATAGAATCTCGATATAACGAGATTATGGGGGACATCGTTTATCTCCTCACCCCATTATGGCTTGATCTTGGTACAGGATATCGGAATATGATCATTTAATAAACGTACGCTAGAATATGCCATTAGGAAGGTTCAGGATAACACAGAGGTTTTGGAATTGAATGGGTTACATCAGCTTCTTGTCTATGCGGATGATGTGAATATGTTAGGAGAAAATCCACAAACGATTAGGGAAAACACGGAAATTCTAGTTGAAGCAAGTAAAGCGATAGGGTTGGAAGTAAATTCCGAAAAGACTAAGTATATGATTATGTCTCGTGACCAGAATATTGTACGAAATGGAACTATAAAAATTGGAGATTTATCCTTCGAAGAGATGGAAAAATTCAAATATCTTGGAGCAACAGTAACAAATATAAATGACACTCGGGAGGAAATTAAACGCAGAATAAATATGGGAAATGCCTGTTATTATTCAGTTGAGAAGTTTTTGTCATCTAGTCTGCTGTCAAAATATCTGAAAGTTAGAATTTATAAAACAGTTATATTACCGGTTGTTCTGTATGGCTGTGAAACTTGGACTCTCACTTTGAGAGAGGAACAGAGATTAAGGGTGTTTGAGAATAAGGTTCTTGGGGAAATATTTGGGGCTAAGAGGGATGAAGTTACAGGAGAATGGAGAAAGTTACACAACACAGAACTGCACGCTTTGTATTCTTCACCTGACATAATTAGGAACATTAAATCTAGACGTTTGAGATGGGCAGGGCATGTAGCACGTATGGGCGAATCCAGAAATCCATATAGAGTGTTAGTTGGGAGGCCGGAGAGAAAAGACCTTTGGGGAGGCCGAGACGTTGATGGGAAGATAATATTAAAATGGATTTGAGGGAGGTGGGATATGATGGTAGAGACTGGATTAATCTTGCTCAGGATAGGGACCAATGGCGGGATTATGTGAGGGCGGAAATGAACCTCCGGGTTCCTTAAATGCCATTTGTAAGTAAGCAAGTACGGTATTGTAAAATAAAATAAAATTGTAACAAAATACGAGTATACAGACAATTTTACTTTTTTTTTTCCTCTTGTACAGAACTGAGACACCCGAAAGCTTGCACTGCAGCCTGAGACTTATTGTGGATAACACTCCTATTTTGTGAATGATTGGGTAGCCGAACGGCAATGCTCTTGTACAAGTACAGCACGCCGCACCATGAACTTAACGCAGGCTATTCTATGGATGATGATATGTGAATTAATGATGGCGAAATGAGTCCGAGGTCCAACACCGAAAATTACCCAGCAAATATGCTTCAATTGGTTGAGGAAAAACCCCAACCAAGCAACTTGTCCCAAACAGAATTTGGACCTGGGCCCGCTCGTTTCATGCCCAGTGTGCTAACAATTACTCCACAGCGGTGGAGCAAGTTCACATTAATTTACTTAATTTATTTATTTATTTAAAAAGCAAAATATCGTATAAAATGTAAATTTTAATTATTTTATTTAATGTCGTCTTTAAGTTTACACATTATACCAGGATCACTTTTATTTTTACTGCATTGTTGTGCAGATGTTATTCATATTTCTCCAAGTAGCTGCTTGAACACCTGCAGAGTTCTAACACATCAGTAAAGGCTGTTAGAAAAAAAAAACATTACAGTGCTTCCATTCCTCAAATGAGGTATAGAAATTCTTATACATTCAGAAATGTAAAATAAATATTATAGTCCAGACACATGATCTGAAGACATTAATTCGTCAATTTAAGCACAGAAACTTAATTATAAACAAAAGCAAGAAAAATCTTTTTAACTCAATATTTTATAACGTTAATAAAAAAAAGGAGTTCTACCAAGTTTGGGAGGGCAATGCCCCCCCCCCATAACTCCGCCTATGGTTGAGGGAAAACCCTGGAAAAAACCTCAACCAGGTAACTTTCCCCGACCGGATTCGAATCCAGGCCACTTGGTTTCGCGGTTTTTACATGCGACTATGTTTGTAGATCTATATGTAATTTTGTTTCCATAACATATCAAAATAAATAATGGGAAAGCTAACAAAAGTAGAAATTTCGGCGTCTGTTTACTTTCCAAATATTAATTTTGAAATAGTATATGTATTACGATGCAAGTTTGGGAAGTGCTTTTTACAAAATCGAAGAAAAGTTTGAAAAACGAGCTGAGCGAGTTTTTCAATTTCCGAGATTTTGTAGGCCTAATGCATTTTACAAACGTGTATTATACAATATGTTTTGCACAATCATACAGTATTTCTAAAATTGCAAATACAATATATTTTGCATTGAAAATTTAGAATAATATTATTCAAAAGCCTTCGCAAAACTGCACTGTAATGGTAACTAACTAACAATAAGTGCACTCACTGTAATGGGTCGATTTCAGTATAGTTTTAGTTTTATGTTATGAAGAATGGTTTCCATAGCAATAAGTTTCTGTGTGGTAATTCTAACTTTCAACGCCTAACAACAATAGCTGTAAGTACAACAAAAAAGTTCATACAATCTTGAATACATTACAGCAGAGGTCTCCAAAAAGCGTATCGTCATTCGTGCTCTCGATACTGCCCGCCGAACACAGGGTGCTGTAAGGCTAGAGAAGGGGGAGAGACTCGTACCTCAACAGATGGAAGCGATCAGTGGGGGATCGCGGCAACAATCTGCTTAAGTTTACAAATAATAACCTCAAAAGAATAAGAAATATCATACGTTTGTATATTATTTTGACATATATGAAGCTGGAGCCCCGTCTGTTGCTATTGACACAAGCCATTGCAAATTCAACCTCTTCTGTTCTATGGTGCCTTTCAGTGCCAGGAAAAGATCTTCTCCATTTGTATTTTGTAATTACATCTAGAAGACATTCAGACACAGTAAAATGTTCATTAACTCCTCGGATGAAAATGGCTAGGTGAGCTTTGTCATTTCTATCTGTGCTTTCGTCCAATGCAAGTGAGTAAGCCACAAACTGGTTAATTGTGGTTTCGACTTTAGATTCAATTGCATTTACAGTCTTGAAATTCCTTCTCTGAACTGTAATTGGAAACAATTTAATTTTCTTAAACTTTGATTCAATTGCATTTACAGTCTTGAAATTCCTTCTCTGAACTGTAATTGGAAACAATTTAATTTTCTTAAACTTTGACTTTGTTCTGGACACAGTATTTTAGCAACGTTCTGTATGCACGATTTTGTAAATGATGCTTCTGGAAAGGGCTTCATTGATTTTCCAATATTCCAAGCTAGAACATAGCTAGCAAGAAGTTTTTTTTGTTTAAGACTGAGGACACATGTGTGATTTGTGTTTGTATTTTCTTGTTTTATATTTATCAAAATATTTGTAGGTCTACGCATTTCACCTAAAATTAAACGAAAAACTATATGTTTGTCATGCGGAACTGAGTGTAAACGTATTGTAATATACTGATTATTATGTATAACCAACAGTCATACAGATAGCCACAAAATAAATTATTTTCACACGTCCAACGTGCCTGTAATTGTATGATATTCTTTGTGAAGAGTCCAGTATTGTCGTCGCATGTTGAATTTCAACACACCCTTAAGAATTTTCGAACAAATTAAGCATTTCACATTCTCCCCACTAACACAAAAAAAATTATCTTCCTATTCATCCTTGAATGTACTACGTCCATGATTGGAAGACATTGTGAAAGGGTGGAACACTCCGACCAACACAATGATAATAGCAGTCCGCCACTGCTCTTCGTTTGTGCATAAATATTGAGTACAGTACAGGTGGGGATGGGTGAGGCGGAGCGCGCTCATTACGTACTCACTTCAGTTCCGTTCAGGGGCTTACTCGCGAGTACGCTTTTGGAGACGTCTGCATTACAGTTTAAATAAGTGTTAAAGATAAAAACAGATATAAGACAATGACTATCTGTTCTAGTAGAATAAATATATTACCGGTAGTTGAATTTATATCTTTTATGTTTATTTCAGTTTATCCTGTTTTTTAATTGGGTGGAATATGCACCTGTAAAATATGGAGAATACGAATACCCCATCTGGGCTGATGCTGTTGGTTGGGTAATTGGTGTCTTCCCTGTCTGCATCATCATTGGTATGGGTGCCTACAAAATCTCAACAGCACCAGAAGGACCACTTAGTGAGGTGAGTTCATAACATTCAATGTAACGTATTATTACTAACAGTTTATTGTCACTCTTAGCGCTTAGTAATTACTCGTACATTTCTCTCTTTCTGAGTTTTTAACTTATCTCTTTTTTTTTTAAGTCCAAGTTTGCAGTCACAAAATGCAAGTGGAATGACAATCGCCTTATAACTTTTTTTTAATGCCGCATATTAAAGTGTAGACATTTGCGCCTCTGATATTTTATGGCGATTAAAATGTATTCTATTCTAAGTTTGGGGCACCCATTAGGTATGATAAGATAACATGAGTAGGCAGGATGAAGATGAAGATGATGGAAAAATGAGCTCAAAGTCTAGCGCCAAAAGTTACCCAACATTTGTTCAACTTAATTAATTAGGTAATTATTTATTTATACTGGCGGAATTGAGGCCATAGGGCCTTAATAGGTTGAGCCTCAACCAGGTAACGTGTCCTAATCAAGATTCGATTCCGGGCCCGCAAGTTTCGTAGTCAGACACACTGACCACTACTCCAAAGTGGTGGACTCACTCCATAACATTTGCGCTGCGTTTCTCTTCATACTTTATTTGTTATTATTGAAGTTCTAATGTCCAAATTTCTTCTGAATATATTTATTTTGCCCGCGTTCGATTCCCGGCAGAGTCAGAAATTTTCATATAAAATTTTTACCTCGGGACTAGGGCAGATGGCGGTGCACCAATATGCATGGGTTAAATCCCAAATCTCTCCGCAGTGCATGTGAAGGGAAGACATATGTCACTGTTGATAGTGATTCGTCCTTCAGATGGGGACGTTAAGCCTGGTGGCCCCCTTGATGCTATTTGACAGGAGTAGGCTACGTGCCGGCACCGGGTTTCCCCTTCTCTCTTTTTAACCTTCATCATCCTCACCCATTTCCTACACTACACTTACACATACACTCACCCTAGTACACGACATAACTCCTAACAGATATGCATCATGCATAACGTGTCTGCCGAAGTGGTGTACAACTTAAAAATGGGTCACAGTCTTGCCATCTATCCGCAGTATGCAGAACCCGAATCACGCAAGTGAAGTGGGTAGGCATTAGACACACACATACACTTATTTTAACATAAACGTCTTAAATAATTAAAATAATATAACTGTTTTTAATAATAATAATAATATTTATTTGTCAGAAACCAGTGTACAAGGTCTGCATATGACATCGTCAGGTTTGATAATATACACACGAACACATACACTCACACATGCGCAAACAAATAAACTTAGCACAAATAAATATAGACAAATAAACAAATAATAAATAAGCAAATACACATACATAGGCAAATAAACAAAACAAATACAGGAATAAACAGAGTAGCCTATGATGTATGTTAACACATTTATATAAGGATAAAAGGAATAATTAAAATACAAAGAGAAAAATTAATCCATGTTGAATCTTTCATACACACTACTTTTAACACTTGAATATAAATAATTGATTAAATGGCGATCTTACTCGTGCTAATTATGTAAGCATGTGCGGCTTTCAGCTGTTTCGGTGCTACTTGACTCCATCCTCAGAGCCTTCTGTGTCTCGGCGCCATCTCAACTTCGCTGCCTGTTGTGTGGGTGCGTTCGTGTGATGAGTTGTGTCTGAGATGGCGCCGAGACACAGAAGGCTCTGAGGATGGTGTCAAGTAGCACCGAAACAGCTGTAAGCCGCACATGCTTACATAATTAACACGAGTAAGATCGCCATTTAATCAATTATTTAGAAAAATTAAAATATAAAGAAAGGGTTATATTTCTAAAATAAAATATTTACATCACACTCCATGAATTCATTCACTGAGTAGAAAGGTCTGTTCAGCTGCCATCTATGTATGCAGGATTTAAACCTATTTATTGGTATCTTTCTCGCCTCCAATGGTAGCTTATTAAATATATTGTAACTTTTATTTCACACAACAATGTAACTTTTATTCTCACAACAATAATCACTTTCTATAATTGAATTTAAACACTCCCGTCAACAATGGATATTTCACTCCACACAGCAACACAGTATTTGTTATTGCACTCCACAGACGACAACGACAATTCACTTGGATTATTGAGAACAATAATGTACTCCTAATCTCAACCAATGTTCACAAAGCACTATTTACAAAACAAAACTGTCAGTTCACAGTTCGTTTGTCTTGGCTAGTTCTTCTAGCTCATTCACTCAAGAACACAGTATATCGAACCCAAGACTTCCAGAGACAGTCCACTGCACTCGAACTCAAGACTTCCGGCCGCGTTGCTTCCGCCTGGACGCTCACTGCTGCTACACAAACTCACTTAAGTCGAACCCCGGTATCGAAGACTGCTTCACAAAAACTGACTGGCTTGCTGTCCAAACTAAACTGGCTTTGGCCTTCTTCGCGTCTTATATTTATTACCAAATCACACTTCGCGAACCTTCGACCCTGGAAATTTCTACAGATGCCAAGAGGATGACGCTTCTCGAGGCTTCTCCGGATTTCTCCGCTCAGTCGCAGTTGCTTTTCTTCCCCCTTCTCCCTTCGCCTCGCGCCGCGCCACAGTGCTGGCCTTCCTCTATCCCCATACAAAGCTGCCAGCGTCTATGCAGCTTTCTCTCTTCTCTCCTCGCGCCTGCCTTCGCGCGCGCCCTCCCTTCTGCCGGACGCGCGTTCGACTTCCGATGCGGCTGTCACAATATTTATGCCATTAAAAATGCAAGTATTTGAGCTCACGCTGTTTAACTGTAAAACACGAATGATATGTAATATAGTAACATTTTGATTGTATTTTCCAGAGAGTTCGACTTCTGTGCCAACCAACATCTGATTGGGGACCAGCCAACCGCAGAAACTTAAACCCTCTCACAACATACGACAGCGTCCGCAACACCATCGTGCTGGTGAACGGTCTGCCAGTAATTCAAGAAAGCCACGCCGATTCTGAGTCCCTGGAAGACAACAGACTCTGAGAGTGGGCCTCTGGCCGGAGCGCCAGCATGCAAGCAGCGCCTGAGCCTGTGCCTGTGCCTGTGCCTATTCCAATGCCACCGACACAGCAGAAGCCCGGCCCAAGCATACTCAAGAATCCAGCAGGAGGAACCAGATCTTCCAAAGAAGAATCTCGCAGCCAGCAGGTAATTTCAAAGACAATGCTGGACAGGGATATAGCTACAAGACCAGTCTAATAAATTTGTATGAAACAGAAATTAAAAACATAACAGATGAATGGCGCAGGTTAGCACTGGCCTTCAGAAGGCCTCAGTACCAAAAACTAATGGCACTGTAACCGAGAAGAGAGGGAAAGGCATGCTATGTAAAGACAGGGAACTCCTAAAGATTAAATCACTTTACACAGATGGTGAAGACCTATGAATAATTTTAATACAATAACATACCTGATTAACGTTGCGTTCTTATCTTTGTCCAAAACGTCTTATTTAAGTGATAATGAAAGAAGTCTTTTGTAACACAATAAACTTTACATATTACTATTCAGTCTTCAAATATGTCCGTAATGCTATTTATATACAGTGATAAATTATAATTATTTCATTTTATATGTCATAATTAAGGGGCGAGGTTGGTATTTTTTTAAACTTTTTTCCTATTTGGTGTAAAATATTAATTTTTTGTATGTAGAGACTCATAGCTGTGGCAACTCAACCAAATAAAAATATTTTGAAAAAAGAATTATTTGGGGGCCCAAATTTGAGAAAAATATACCCAATTCAGGGCTGTACTAAAACCGATATATCTAAACCATTTTTAAAGATAGGTTCAAACAACTTTTACAATGTATTTGCAAAAGCATGTTCTACAAACTGTCTGTAACAGAATTTTGATATTACTCCCTACGTTTGTAAAATAAACAATTAAAATTTAATAACAATTTTCTGATTTCCATTCTTGCAAAAAAAAACGGACGTATTTTTAAAATGAAATCAATTAACAAAATTATGTTACAGAGAAAAGTTTCCTAATAGTCTAAAGAATGTGTGTTCTAAATTTCATGCATGTATCTTTAATAGTTCAGAAATTATATCCATTTTTGTCTGGCAATGTAGCAAAAAAAAATGAAGTTACTGGAAAGTGGAAACCGATAAAAGCGGGCGTGTGATTTAAAAATCCATAGCGCAAGAAGTTTAAAAATGACGTCTCAACATCCGATAAGGGCACAATTATCCACAAAATTTTATGCAATGCATTCCACACATATCAAAGGGTATTTTAAAGAAAAAAAATTTTTAAAATTTAATTTACCGGAAACAACAATAAAAGTGGGCGAGTGATTTAAAAATCCATAAAGCAGGAAGTTTAAAAATGGCGACTCAACATCGGATAAGGGCACAAATACCCACAAAATGTTATGCTATGCATTCCGCACATATCACAGAGTATTTTAAAGAATTTTTTTTTAATTTACTAATTTTTCACCAAAAAATACCATCCTCTCCCCTTAAATGCACATAAGATAGGAAGACTATCATTATAACAATTTATTAAACAAACCATTCGAAATCTATTAAGTACCGGTAAACTATGTATGTCACATGAAATGTCACAATAATACTAAATTTATTATTTTTATTTTAAATTTCAATTAACTTTTATCATTTCTCGCAAAATTATCACAGTACGGTATTACATTTCAAAATTGATTCTGGTAACTTTACTTGTTTAAGCAGACTTAAAGTCTACTTAATAAAATGGCAATAATTAACTATTCATATTTCTTTCGTTGTAACATAATAATTCATTATCCTACCAGCAAGCACGTAAATTATTTTATTAACAAAGTATAGTAATTTATTTGTAAATTACATTAAAATAATGTCATATGTCATTAAATTTCATTAACAAAATTAATTAAACACATAAACATAAATTACTAATCAGGTGGAGACTACAACAATAAAGGCGAAACAACCTGAAGAGCAGAGTCGGCCGGATGCCAAGACAGAACAGGTCAATGTACAAAAGCCTCAGGACAAGAGAAGCAACATGAAGCCGTGAAAAACACAAGACTAGACAGCAAGGACACTCCAAGCGTCTGGCCGACCTTCTCCCAGGCATGGATGTCAAAATTTCTCCATCCATTTTAACCTCTTAATAGGTTTTGCACCACAACTGTCAGTCTGTGTTTCAAAGTGTGGGTAGCGAGAACAAGTACAAGTAAAATTCTGTATGCGACGATAGTGGGGTGTTGTGTAGATCAGTAAGGACAGAAATCTACGAATGTCGTACGTTGTATGACTAATGAAATTCAAGTGGAATAGCGAAAATATTACACACATCATGACGTTAGAACTGTGATATGTTAACTTTAATGACGGTCTGAACAATGAGATAGTAAGACCAAAATAATAAAGACTTCAGAATGCCTGCTTCTTTGTTTAAACACTCTTTCAAATCAGTGTGTATTTCTCTAAAGTAATATTTTCTTTGTTCTTTTCTTAGTGATCACGCTAAAATAACTAAATATTAATGAGTGTAGTAAACATTGAAAGTCAATATTTCGGTCTTACCAGTTTTCTAAATCGTGACCTAGAAACAGATGCTGTTTACAGAGTATACATTTTTTTTTTTTCAAGCTTAACCTGGAAAGTGCTTCAGAAACTTATGCCCTTCCTTCTGTGGAAATTGGCTAAATCAAAATTTCTTTGTCCTGGAGTGCGAGAATGCTGATGCAGTGTTAAAAATATTTAAAATAACGGCTCTCACCAGAGCCATCTTCAGTTACAAGCCGGAGCATGGGTAGGTTTGGCAACGCTGAGCGAAGGCGGGCGGAGGCGAAATAAAGGCATGACGTTTGACGTTGTAATGCTTTGATTTCGTTGTCGCATGTACATTTTCGACATTAATTAATACAAAACTAAGTACATATTTTCAAGATTCAGTGTATTGATGTACGTAATTTATTACGGAATCTGAAATGGTATTATATTTGAGTTTCATAATACCGTGTAAGTACTTGCATACAGCCACTTACAGCTTAAAAAAAATTAAAAGCATACATGGTTTTATTGATGGTACAAGGGAAAATAATTAAATTCTTAAAGAAATGTTACTTGTACCAAAAATAAATAAAATAACGACGTACTTTCGCAATACCCTATTCCAATCAATTAATCATTATATGGCTAGTAGATTGACAATGTTTTGCCGCTTTATGTCGTTTCACCTCTAACGTGAAAGGTGTAGGATATCATATACATTTTAATTTCATGTGATAATCTGTCGTGCTTTTCTATAAATATTTCAGATCTCAGGAAGCCAGTTTTAGTTTGAACCTCGCCATTCACCATAACAATACTCTTATCCTAAATTATTTGTTATAAATTTTGTGAAATATACAGTAATTTTAAATAGGCCGAGGCCAAGTATGAAAAATGAAGAAACATATCTTCAACATAATATGTAACAAAACACATCATTATCTATTAAGTATGTGCCAATTAGCGTAAACTCAGTGAACTTTAAATCCTGTAAATATGAAGTGAAAAGAAACATGTTTATAACTAATTTATTACAAAAGAAATAATATTAATATACAAATCTTGAAAACCAAAAAAGTGAGTGTATGCATCTACAAATTATAGGTAGTTCTGACGTATAGCAGGCATTCCTAATCTTCAACAAAACTGCAACATTTATGGGATCACAAAACAGCTGTTTACAATGAACTTTAAAATGAACGGCGTAACGTTATTGATATAGCAGGTGAGACCCAACAATTTGGCTAGAATTCTGATACACCACAAACCACCAGTAAGACTATAAAAATGTAGTTTATACAATATTTAATATTTAGAAGAATTGTCAATCACACTGTCATTAATAATAACCGTAAAAATTGCTAAAGACTGTAGCAATTTTTTTTCATTTATTGTCTTGGTTTTATCGCCAACACGCACTTAGTTTATAATATATCAACAATTAACGTTTGGTACGACCGAGAACATAATTCTATTGATACACACTTATATTGTAACATTAATTTATATTGAAAATCAGTATTAGCACAAACACGTGTTCTGATAGTAGGCCTCCGCTTGACAGTTAATTACAGTGTTGCCGACGTATGGCTCCGGCTTGTAACTGAAGAATGCTCTGCTCTCACACATAAGGCTTACAAGTAGCTAAATAAATTTCTGAAACATTGCCAGAAAGCTTGTGGCAATACAAAATTGTGTTCATTCATTACATGACAAAGACACAGAAATATTAAACCCAAGAGATATGATGACTAATGTAGAAGAACTTGTACAAAGATACTGTATATATAAAAAAAAGTCTGAATTGATATTTTAGCAAGAAAGCAAAAATTTTGTGCAAGGAATTAAGGAATGATACACAAGATAAATATAATAAAAAAACAAGAAGCAGGCAGGGAAAGGTATGCCTTAGTTCATAAATGACCCTGCAGGTATATGGGAGCTATATGACGAATGGAAGGTCGATCTCCTTGTATTTTCACCCAGTCAGTTACTATGTGCTTATTATATAGAGACTCTGGTCTATAGGCCAATAATTTTATACCATCCACTGTTAAATCCTTCTGAGACTTTATGTTTTTGTGTTCAGACTTGATACACCAAAAATGTCAGCATGCTGACGTGTGGAAATAGAGCAAAAATAAATTTAACTAACGAAATAACCATAAGATCATAATTTGAAACAGTACCTATTAGGGGATCGAGTGAAAATTGTTAAAACACGAGGAAATAACAGTATACCGTAATTGAAACCTAGACTGAACTATGAAACATTCATCCATAAAACTATATTAGAAACAGTAAAAATTATTGTTCCATAAACATGTTGTTATTGTTAAAACATAAAGACTGATTCAATTATTATGCATTAATCAAGTGATTATAAGGAAAAATCAATGTACACAACATATAAACTATACTGTGCAACGTAGTCATGCTCCCTGATAACTTAGATCAGAGACATGTGTCAGTGATGAAATCGTGAACCCCACCTATTGTCAAGTCAGTGTAGATAATCTAGATGCTTGCCAAGAAGTTTGCTCAGTGGAGCCAGTCTCAACGTTATTTTACATTCCCGAGGATGGAACATCACAAGATACAATACGATATTCATTTTATTTTCAAGTTTTATCAGAATATATACATAATATTTTTAGAAAACATGTGCAAAACATGTCAACTTCTATTGAGCTTAATCCAATGTAAATACGGACATTAATCATAATTCAAATATTGAGATATGGTCTTGCTTCCCAGAAGAATGTTAGGAACATTTACATTCCTTGTAACAGTGATAAATAAACACTGCCATGTTTTGGCAAAGCAGTTTAACATGTTTCATCTAACTCATAATAATGTTATTATGGTGTCTTGATTAAAAGGCTACTTAAACATTTTAGCTTTTTTTTTTACATTGCGTGTTTCATTGTATTAATTATTTCATTACCGTACTTATTTTATTTAATTTGATTTAATTCAAATGTGGAATTAAGCTTTTTACATTATGTTGAAATTTTAAGTAAAGTATATGAATTACATTGTGAAACAACACGTACACATGCAACAGAATGTCTCCTTTCCTCTATGAATGAACAATCTGCCATCATAAAACTTTACACAAAATACATAAAAAAAAGCATACATTTTTATGTCAATAAATGAGGAACAGTTTTAATAGGCACATCAATAATTAATAACATGAACCCTAATCTAAGTAAAGAAACCTAACCTAACAAATGGTATTACTTCACATGTAGGCATGCAGTAAAATGTAATATATATTTATATATTATGAACTATGTGCTTAGCAAAAGAAGTGCATAACTGACTATCAACTAATGAACTATGTAGTTCTTAACTTTAAAAAAATGAGACGAACCGGTACTGGTAATGTTAAATGTAAGCTAATCTATATTTATTCTCTAAAACAATGGAAACACAGTTCACTGAATCGCTCAGTACCTTAACACATACAAGTGCCTATCATAATCCAGTGAAATCTATACTCTGAAATTTGTTTTAGAATACCGGTATTATTTGTATATTTTAATTAATTGAATTGGCAGTTTCTGTAAGCATCATGGTAATGTTTCTTACTTCTAGTTCGATATTCATTATTTAGGAGTATAAATTTATAATGTCTTGCTGCAAGTACTATTCGTATTAAATGTAAAATTAAATGTTGATGATGATAGGTACTAGACTATTTACCGTTTTCTGAGAAGAGTTTCAAAGTCTCATGGGAATTTAAAAGCAAATCGATAACTGATAAATACTTTAACACTTCAATTTTGAAACAAAATGATACTAGCAATTATTATTACCGGTACATTCAAAGACGATAATTACCCAGTTTTTTCCACCTCTTGCAGCTATTAAATTTTTATATGATATTGGACGTTTTTATTAACAGCACTGAAGTTATTTAAAATTTGATGGTAATTCTTTCTATTCGTTTCCCTTTGATAATAATAATAATAATAATAATAATAATAATGATAATAATAGTGATACAGTGAAACCTCAGTATTTGGAACCTCATTATGTTGGACATATTTTCTTGAAACTGAACAAATTCCTATACTTTTACATGTCCAATATATCCTCTATGTTGGACACCCCTCAATCCTGGAAACCTTATAGTTCTATCTTGGACGATTCTCTTATTCTATTGTGTATTTCTGCTGTTTAGAGCTGAATTTCATTGAACCCTTGTGTTTTACAAGGACCATGAACACAGTGGAATGAGAGGAGGTTTTCTTTGTGCAGTACAGCAACTGTGAACCTCTTTCTACTTTACTGGAATTACCCACTTTATCCTTTTTGTAACTGTACTGTGGCTAAATTTGAGTATGGAGTAAAGGAGCATTATTTTTCACAACAGTAAACTTTATGATGCGAAAATATTTCAGTAGGCCTGCAGTGCAGAAATCAGTCTATGTTAAGGTTTTTACCTCTGAGAGTCAATTTGTGCAGTTTGTATAGTGTCTCAATATAAGTAAGTGTAAGTTGGTGGAACTAACCATTGAAAGGAAGAAAGAAGTTACTGATCATTTGCGTTATGGTGTTAGTTGTAGGAAAATTACAGACGAGTTTGGGATTTATAAATCAACAGTTTCATACATTAGCAACAATAGGACCTCAATATGAAATACATGGGGACAGAATTGCAGTGGGGAAAGAAAAAGAGTTTGCAAAACTGTTAATGACGAACTAAACGACAAAGTGTTTGAATACTGCAGTTCTTCAACATTGGCTGCGTTCAGCCGGGACAGAGCTGAGGTAGCAATTCGTTTTTGCTGAGTTACAGCAGCTGTTAGTGGCTGAACGACCAGACTGCAAAATGTCCGCTGTGTTTACAAAGAAACACGCCATTGTTCTGTCTACTCCGGCACCATTGGTTGATGTCTGCCCCCTCCACTTTCGCTGGCTAGGAGCAGGCTTGCAGCGAAAAAAATTTTGCTACGAAAAATGACGGCCGCTATTTCAGCACTGTCAGCCAGCAAGGTGTTCAGTGCTGTCGCTCTACCTGAGCACTGTCCCAGCTGAACGCAGCCATTATGTACAGTAATTTCCTTTCTGTTGCATGTTAAAAAAATTTCTACTTCCCTCTACATTGGACACCCTATTAGGTTGGACAATCTTTTATTGAACCATACATGCCCAAGGTTAGAGAGGTTTCACTGTAATGATGGTAAAGATAAGAAAAGGTAAAGGTATCCCCGTAACATGCCATGAAGGCACTTGGGGGGCATGGAGGTAGAGCCCCATGCTTTCCATGACCTCGGCACTAGAATGAGATGGTGTGGTCGGCACCACGCTCTGACCGCCTTTTACCCCTGGGAAAGACCCGGTACTCAATTTTATAGGAGGCTGAGTGAACCTCGGGGCCGTTCTGAAAGTTTGGCAACGAGAAAAAATCCTGTCACCACCTGGGATCGAACCCCGGACCTTCCAGTCCGTAGCCAGCTGCTCTACCAACTGAGCTACCCGGCCGCCTTCACTGTAATGATAATGATAATGATCATAATAATAATAATAATAATAATAGTAATAATAATAATAATAATAATAATAATAATAATAATAATAATAATAATACAGCTGCAATGACGCACCATCTACTATATTGAATGCTATAACAGTTAAAAGGATTTTCTTTTAATCAAATAGCCCACATTTTCATTTTAGACTAGCCATCTGAATTTTTTCAAATGATTTAATTTGCTTAAATATAACACATTTTATACAATAAAATAAGACTCACAAAATTGCATTTTTAATTCCGAGAAAGCGAAGTTTAGAATTAACGTAATAATTTAATATATGAAAAGGTACCGGTACTGAAATACTTATTTTCAAGAAATATTGGAATTAATATAATTATTATTAAATCTATATTTTACAACGACGTGCTGATATTATATAAAACATCGATGTCGTAAAATTGTTAAGTTTCGGGTTATACAATTGACACATAAATTAACATGCAGGTTATGAATTAAAAAATATATATAATATGTAAGATACCGGTACATGAAATAGGCCTATACGAAAAAAAAGAACACAAATAGAGCTTTTACTGAAAAGTATGGAAAGGAAACACAGTGATAAGTAATAGGAATTGGGTTAAATGGATACAATGTTGTGACATTTTGAGAAAGCAACATTTTCGCTGAGATACGATTTGTATTAAAACAGTATGAAAGCTTAAAAATAAGGTTATGTAAAAAATAAGTGTTTCCAAAGTGGCAATTTTCAATTTTTGAACCTCTTTAAAATATAAATGTTTATTTCTAAAAATGTAATAGTTTAAAAAGAGAAGTATACGTCCTCTATTCAAGAGCCTATGAATCATTGCTTCCATCATATGTAATGAATGTTGTATGAAACATGTTAAACTGTGGATGCTGCTGTATGCTACATGCATTCAGTCCAGTCTGGTAATACTAATGTGTGATCTATGTGAGACATTGCTTCCTGATATATATATATAGAGTAGTGCTCACAGAACTTGGTGCCAAGCAAGAATATGTAATATGGACTTCCTAATAACTATCTGGAAAAAAGAATGTACGTAATATATACGATGCTGCGGGTCAGCAATAAAATTATATTTGTTACTATGAAAAGTTCCTGGGTAAGTGAAACTTCAGACTGCAAAGATAATATTTACACTCAAATATTATTTAAAATTATAAACCTCTTCTGGTCCTAACATTGTTCACTTAGAAATAAGACATGAATTGGATTTGACATAAAAGAATGAATGATTAATATATCTGAGGATGAAAATAAAATTATTTGTATACTGCTAGTCAAATATATAAGGTAAAAAAACACAAATTTATCAGTATTAAAATAATGTATTTTAAACAAAACTTTTACTCTGTGCAATATTTACAAGGAAGTTGAATTAATATGATGTTTTAACATCCAATAAAGGTATCCTACTGACAGGAGAGCCTGATGACACATTGTCATCAGTATTAAATGAAGAGAACTCATGTTACACTTTAAATTATGAATATCACTGGTATTTTTGCTTCTCTACATAATTATTATATGTTCAGTTACAAAAACCCCAAAACTGTTTAAAAAGTGGGAGCGTTCAGATAACCTTTCTAGTAAGGATTTAATGTAAACTAAATTTTAATACTCTCACAGATTATATACCACATATCCCTCTTTTAATGGCTAAGCAATTTTCATATTTAAATGTCATATTTAAATGTAGTTGTAAAAGAAATCAAATGGACCAATATTTTAAATCAACAGGATACAACTAAACTTTATGACGTCTTAATTCATTTACGATATTATTATTATTGTTATCATCATCATCATCATCATCATCATCATCATCATCATCATCATCATCATTATTACTATACTACAGATGTAGTATCACGAATAAAAATAAAAAAAATTCACCCTGCCACAAATAAATCAGCATTTACTTCTATTATAATTCTGAATAAAATTGCTCTGGTATGAAATTCGTCCACATTAATTTGTTACAATTTCCATATTATATTTCAGATTTGTTAAAGTGAAGTGACGAATTGTAAACCCATTTACCAATATTAAATACGACAAAAATACCTTCTCCCTCCATCTAAAACTATTGGTAAGTCAATTTGTTTAGTTCTAAGTTAAATGATCATGAATGAGAAAATATGTCACTATTTTTTAAGTATAAATTAGAGCCACATAATTAATGTTTTAAATGGCTTTATTATTCCATGAGTTATTGTTACTGAACTTGTATTTTAGCAAGTTCGAATTAAATAAGGTTTAGTGTTTATGTAGAGAATAAAATCAGTCGTATTTTCTATATTTGTAACAGATTATTGTCACTTTTAATAGATTAAAGAAAATATTACATCCTTCCCGACTCTAAAATAATATTCTTTCATTAATGTACTATTTTTTTACCTACTCTAATTTACATCATATTCCATCTCAAGTAATTTGAATATATATAAATATGTGTAATGTGAAATATGTATAAATAAATAAATAAATAAATAAAACTCACAATGGTTGGATTTATCTTCAGCTTCAGGTAAACAAAGGGATATCCTATTCATTGTGGTCGATAAAATGGTTAAATTCATGTAAAAGACTTAATGTACCGTATTTAGCCATTTATAATGACTTTCACGAATAGATATCTTTCCATATCTTTGTTTATCTGAAGACAAAGCCAGAGCAAATCACTATAAAATGTCCACATTACACGTCTTTTGAATAATCTATCACTGGTATCTCTCTTAATTTAGAACAACCTTACGTAAAGTACTTTCAAAATTCTGGCGAAAAAAAAACTTGTAAGGGAAGAATAAAATTTCCTTACAATTATAAAAAGTAAATTTATATTTAAACTCATGACTTAAATGAACGTAAAATTATTGACAAATAATCTGTATATTATTTCCATTGGTCCATTCTCAGATGCAATGTTAATTCATTTTCATATTTCGACTAATTAAATTAAAGTTGAGGTCTGGAAGGAGCCGTATTTTATATAGTGAGAGAGGGATGTGTATTTAAAGTTTAATTTACATAAAGCCTACAAATGAAAACTATCTGAAAACTTCCAGGTGATTAAATAATTGCTGTAATTTCGGGTCATGTCTGAAATTCATAGAATTATTGACGAAAGTTGAATAAAATTTTTAATTGTTCACAGGAAAGATATTGAGTGAATTACATTATTGTTATTAACCATGTTTTTTACTCTGTGTGGAGAGAATGCAAACAATTTATTGTGCAACAGATAGAGTTCACTAATTTAAAGTTCCAATGTATAAAATCAATATAAAGCGTTGACACAATTTTTATTTATTTTAATTACTTACGTCGTGTATTATAATGCTGTCATAGTTCAATTGTATTTTAAAACCAAACTGTTTTATCAGTTTACTTGCATATTCGAATTTTAAAAGTTCTTTCACTGTGTAAAAGCTGATAATTCCAGCAGAACAGAAACCATGTCATGCATTTGTGTACAAAACTCACTGTGTCCTTGTTTAATCCAGTGTAGATGTCAATGCCATGTATGTATAGGGAAAAAAAAAACATCATCATCACTTAGTCTGTAAGCCTTGTACAATTCTATCTACAACAGTTGAATGACTGTAGAGAGTAGAAGTTAATGTTGATGTGTTCAAGGAAATAAATACCTTACAGAATATACAAAAAGTCAGAATTAATTATAGTAAATATTTCATAAGCACAAATAAAAAATAAGGAAACAAATTATATGACATTTTACTATTAAATCGAAATCCTCGTATGTTTATTTTATTCTTGGGGACTAATTTTACAGGCACTGAAAGATTTGTAGTATAATTCTGAGGTAGAGACTAGAAATAATCATTCAAAATATTGGCTGCTTAATTTATAACAGACGTAAGATCTTATGATTTCAATAAAAAAAATCAAAGAAGCAACTCGAAAAACTTATATATTACGTTAATATGATTTCCATAAAAATAAAGTTAACTACGGTACATACTGGTACATAAAATGGTACCAATGAATTAATTTTCTCCTTCTAAAAGTAATAATGCAGCTAGTGTTTTTAATTATGTGACGATATGATTCTCTTATTTATTTAAATGGAACTAAAACATTGTTCCAAGAAGTTAGAACTTTAATTAAACTGCACAAAAAATAATTATGGCAATACTTTTTTTTTCAAATTTAGTAAATCCTTTTAATTTTCATTTTAAATTACTTTTGATAACTTAATTAGCGGTACATCACAAATAAATAACACTATGCTTTTCAGTTTATCAATATATGTTTAAAATGTGACAGATCATCAGATATTAAGAAGCAATAAATTACAGATTCCAGTTTCAATATAAAGTACCGGTATATGACTATAAGAAGCAATTAAAACTATTTCTGATTTCTATTTGCAATGCTAATGATGTCTACATAATTTCTGGCATTTTTAATCCAGATTAAATTAAAGTGATATCACCAGTTCATCACATTTCCGCAAATGTTCCCTTCCTTCTCTAAAATAAACAGATAACTACTTATTTTTAATTGCTTTACAGATGGCATTAATAAAGATGTCTTTACTTAATAAGATTAGTTGAAAATCATTATAATAATCATACATACCAATATTTAAAGTTACGGTAAATAATACAAACAAGACTTAATACCGGTACTGTTTTAGTTGTGTAGCCTCGATAATTTATGACAAATTTTAATTGTGTCAATTCTTAAAATGTCTGCTCATTCTAATTTTCAAAATATATTCTAAAATCATACCGGCACTTGTATATTATCAAAGTGTTTGTAAAAATTATGTTCCAAGATTTAAAATTAAACGATACAATGAAAATAAGTAATCAAACATATCGTAATTATCAGTAAAAGTAAGTATCTTTTTAATCTCCTGTAATCCTACTTGTACAAAGCCTATACAAGAAGGAATTAATGTATTTAGATTTTTAAAAGTATAGCCTATATTTTTATTGATATCTAAGAGCGGTTAAATAATACAACAAATATCAAAATTCTTGAATGGATATTAATTTTCAATGGGAACAAATTATACAGAACCCATTATAATAGTTGTATATTTAATTAAGGTTACCAGTACTTCAGCACATCAACATTATAACAAGTAAAATTACCTTTACAGAATGGTGAAAGATTTAGCTATGAGAACTGTGCTGAAATTCTGTATTTGTGTGAATGAGAGGTAATTCTTCCATGAAACTACTTTGTCTGGTTAAATGTTACAGCAATGTTGATGACCACGGGGAAAGTACCATACAATTCTCAGTGGTTGCATTTACTGTATTAATGTATTGTTGAACTGTACAAAGTGGGACTTAGTATTCATTATTATTCACATAGTATCATAGACTCGTTGATCAATTGCACAATTTAGAAAATAAATTATTGGTTAAGTGGTATAACTTTTCATGGGAAGTTTTGTTGTTAATATAATTGTAAACCACAAGGAAATTATGCCTATTTATTAGTTTATCATATTGTTTTTAGATTGCTTTCAGTGTACACTATGTCTTTAAATATAGTAACTGTCATACTAGATGAAAACTATGAAAAATGATGATGAAATAGTTTACACACTGCAACTTCAATTAAACAGTTGAAAGTGCTACTTATATGCACTTATGTCAATGTGGTTGCACTGTGAAACGTGTACGGAAAAAGTTTGCCATGTTGAGATGTAATATTGTGTGGTCCAGCACTATATACTTGGAGGAAAAATCATAAATGTTTAACATCCGCCTCACAAATGAAATAACTCCGATGTTATTTAATGAATTTTTCTCAAAAAACATTCCGGTTCATTTTATCCTTAAAATCGATTTCGTTTATTCCATTCTATAAATAGGTATGGGCTACTCACCATTTGCAAATGTACATATATAATCTTTAGTTATTAATGAAAACTAAACTGAATAATTTCCAAGCAATCCACATAGGTTTCTCTTTCGTTATACATTTAATTGCTATTACTGAGAGATACAAGTTTTAAGAATTCGATATAAATTGTTTGATAAAAATTGCAGAAAGTTAGAAAGATAGCATAGACATCATTTTCAAATCATTCTTCGTTATTAAGCCTGTTTAATAACTGTATTCACAGAAATACTTTGGAAATAAAGTATTTTTTTCAATTATTTTATTAGATTTCAAGTATTAAGAATTTCAATACCTATTATACATAAACACATACACTATAAATCCACCTGTTTGCCATCTTTCACACAAGTTGGTGCAATTTTAGATTTCGGAATATCAAAATTTATCCCAATGTCTAAAAAAAAAAAAAAATAGGCTTCGACCTATGAATAAAAAGTTGAATATGGTTTATATTAAAATCAATAAATTTACTTCCGTTAATTTGCTTTTCAAAAAATTATAAAAAAAAAGCTAGCAAATGAAAACACTGATGTCTTACTCTTGTACAAAGGCACAGAGGTTAGATATTCAATCCAATGCACTCTATATCCAGAACATTTTAGTTGCTTAATGATAGAGGAATTAATATTTATAAACTATAAAATGGCTGATTAGTGAATCAGTATATAACACCAACAAAAATTACAAGCACAAGTTAATTTAAGCTTTTCACAGTGTTCAACTTGATGCAAAATTTTTCCACCATGTCATGGATGCAGAAACATTCATCTGCGTGTAAATATCAAAAAGTCTTGTAGTACATGAATAACAAGGAATTAGTACATATCAAATCAAAACACATAAATGTATTAATCAATCACATATTGATTTTGAAATGTACCTGTAATAAATACATAGTTTCATTTCGATTATTATTACCAACATTACACAAAAACTGATCATAGAGCTGATATTCTTATTACAATTAAAATGTGAGTAAACTTAAAAAATATTTGAGAATTCCTCGGCACTGGTACTTAAAAAATGATTTTCCTTCAAGTATTAAACAGCTGGGAATAAGAAACAGAAAATACGAGAGATAACTGCCACAGCATCTTCTGTGGTAGAGTATCAATCATAACAATGGCCTGTTGTAAGGATGCTGTGATTATGCATAGAAATTAAAGTGGAAGAGAGATCAAGTATTAAGATTTTAAGTGCCTGTTAAAGAACAGAGGTCAATGTGATGCTTATCATAATGTGATGGATTCATATAAGGTGGAACTGTTATCAATAAAGATTGCCCAGGTTAGAAAATTAAATACTTACTGTAACATGCAAATGTCTGTCATCTTCCAAACATAAATTCTTTTTTGACTTCGAATATCCATAACAATATATCTATGTATATAAAATTCATAAAATACTCATACTAATATTTAATTCCTATTGGATAAAACTTCATAGTGAATGTAAGTAATCTTCAGAGGAATGACGAATTTCACACTTTCTTTCAAGGTCCATTAACCTGGAACAGGTCGCTACATAGTGTCATTCGGTGCTCGCATACCCGAAATTTTGTCAAGGCTAGCGCCATATTGGATATTTACTGCTGTAACTTTTTAGAGAGATGAAATAGCAAGGTAAAGTAACAAGACATATTTTGTTAAGACTTAGGACTTCCTTCTGATGTATCAAAATATAGTTTCTTTGAAAAGAATGTCCATACTTGCTTTAATACTCCCCGTGCAAATAAAGTACATGCTTTTATTTTTATAGAAATGTAAGTTGTCTGGGTGAAATACCTGCATTCGGGGAAAGGTTTAGCAACTTTCAAAGGGAAACAATAAACCTGAATAGGATAAGAAGGCCACTGACTTTATGAAGAATTATAGTAATTATTCCGTCATAACTGAGCTACTGGTCTGACAAATAATTTTTTCTAGAGAGTAGGAACCGGTACTGGTATATTCATAATATAAAAATAATTTTTATTTCTACAACGAATTATTTTTTTTATAAATAATTGATTAAATGGCGATCCTACTCGTGTTAATTGTGTAAGCATGTGCAGCTTAAAGTTGTTTCGGTGCTTCTTCACACCATCCTCAGAGCCTATTGGATCTTGGCGTCATCTCGAACTTCACTGCCTGTTATGTGGGTCACAACAGGCAGTGAAGTTCGAGATGACGCCGAGATCTAATAGACTCTGAGGATGGTGTGAAGAAGCACCGAAACAGCTTTAAGCCGCACATGCTTACACAATTAACACGAGTAAGATCGCCATTTAATCAATTATTTATATTAAAGTGTTAAAAGTAGTGTACGAAAGATTTAATGTGTATTTTTTTTAAATATGTCTACACCACACCAACATAAATGTGCACTGCATTCCAGTAGTGTGATAAGACATATTGTAATCGAAGTCATTACATAATTAATTTGAGTAAACAATGTTGATGTTATGAGTTAATGAAACAAGTCATGTGTAGGTAACAAGAACATTATTTATCAGATGATTACTGAAGATTATTTACAGTCACTCAAAGCTAAGGTTCATGTTTTCAAGATATGGTTTGCTAAACACTGTTGTCTTGAACGACTAATTTGGGACCAGAAAATATTGTAGACATTCAATGACTAAAGAAACACTACTGCTTGTAAAGACATATTCAATTATTATAATGCAGACATTTGCATTAGGTTGTATTTAATAATCAGCCTTTGTAGTCTTGTTAATATTGTTACATGTTTTAATTATAATTTTAATAACAGATGTAATGTTGTTTAATAATATAAGAAATAGTATAATTACTTATATATTTTAGAAGTCTGGAGGTAAAAATAGGAGGCATTATAGCTGTGGATAGCCAATAATACAGGGTCAGTTTATATATATACATGCTTAGATAAGAATGCTTGAAGGAGACAGAAAATTTTATGTCAGTCATTGTGTTATTCGTAAGCTATTTTTTAATATTATAAATTTTGTTTAAAAAAAATGAAAGTGGGATAGCATTTACAAATTATAGCGTTTTTTAAAAGAAGATGGCGTGCTAATTTAAATTGCTCATATTTTTCGTTTTTATGCAATCTTGAAAATCCAAACACTATCTATTTGTAATATGAACGACATTTTTAATATGAAAGCATTTAGTTGTCAGTATTTTTGTTTAAAAACAGTTATTTCATAGATTTATTGTCAATTTAACCCTGTTTAATGGGTTTTATCAATTTCTGTTTAAAATAAGAAGTACAGGTACTGTAGTTTTGTCTCCGCAAAATTTTATTTCACTTCAATATCATTAAGCAATATGAGAGAGTTATTTCATATTAGTTCTCATCACCTAAATTCTGTGTTTTGTGTAAAACTTCAGCAAATGTAACATATGCTACCATGGGAGATTTTCCTTATTTATTTATTTATTTCTTTAACTGAACAAAAATGTACCAGTAGTGAATTTTTCAGTGTCCATTGAATGGTTTCGTACCCTTAATGGCGTATGTAAGTCTTGTTGGTCCATGAGTTTAAGTTCTTTTCAAAAGCTTTTAGAAAATTGGTAGGTTAGGTTAGGTTAGATTACAGTGGCTATGGGCAGGTTAGGATGACCCTTTGCACGTCGGCCATACTGAGGCTTATTGTGCACCCCGAATGTAATGGGATGAATGAGGATGAAGGTGTACCAGCCCACTGGCAGCATGTGACCTCTCACCCACTCGCCCAATGGGGGCCTCCTACCCTCCACCGCTCTAAGTTCATACCACCAAAATTGGTAAATCACCTTTCCAACAGCGCTAAACTGACATTAAATACAACTGCTTTTAAAAGTATAATATACTCTTTACTATGGCAACAGAAAGCTTAAAATAAAAAAAAACTCAATTTCTTCTGCAAAGAGACAATGCACAGATTTTCAAGATGTCATAACAATCAGCGAAGATAGGAGCTATGTAAATTACCTCTTTTTTATCTTATATCACCAGTAAAAGAGTCAAAAAATGATATTTAATTAACAAACAGTAATCACATAAAAACTTGATTAACAGCATTAAAAGACAACTGAACCAAAATGCAGACAGTATCAACTGACTTAAATATCAAATTTGAAAACAGAAATTAAATCAAAAATGCTCTTCTCAATACTTCGTAATTTTTTTTTTATTGGGTTATTTTACGACGCTGTATCAACATCTAGGTTATTTAGCGTCTGAATGAAATGAAGGTGATAATGCTGGTGAAATGAGTCCGGGGTCCAGCACCGAAAGTTACCCAGCATTTGCTCATATTGGGTTGAGGGAAAACCCCGGAAAAAACCTCAACCAGGTAACTTGCCCCGACCGGGATTCGAACCCGGGCCACCTGGTTTCGCAGCCAGACGCGCTGACCGTTACTCCACAGGTGTGGACTACTTCGTAAACATTCTTGGAATGGACACATGAACAATCATGTAATCTGCTAAGAACTACTGTATGGTAGTATCCAGTACCGGTATATAGCTATAGTTTTTCCAGTGAAATCTAAGTCTTCGTGTTCTTTTTATTCTTCTTCCCTATATGTATTAGGCCTTATGACCTGTTACGATTTCAATATTTAGTTTTCAACCCAACTCTTCAATGGATCCCGTTCAGTAAGTGTTATATGATTTCCCCTATTTCAGCAACCCTGTGACATTATCACTCAGATGGACAGTAAATTAAGATAAATTGGCAGTGAAAAAAAAAGTAAATACGGTACTCGCTTGCAAACGAGAAAAACTTGTCTACCATAAATTTCACATTAGACTAGCTGGAATTTAAAACTAGGTAACTGGCATAGAATATTGATGCATTCACGCTCTCCCCTACTAAAAATAGGTTTATTTGATCTCTTGATGTTTGTTTTTCTCTGTTTAGTCCTTGAAATTAGATATTTTATCAGATAAATTCCTTTAATGCTGTAATTAAGTTTACTGCTACTCGTAAGATAAAAACCAGTTAAATGTGACCAATGCAAGCCAAATCATTACATCAGCTCATCACTATAAACATGTTTAAAGTTTTCTGTCACCAATAAGTGCAAGTATGGAACAAAACATATTTTGTTACTGGTGCAATATGCTTGCACTGACCCTGTTGGAACCAAGATACATGTGTTGTGTGTGCTTTAATGTGAGGAAAAAATATTGTATTGTGAAACTAGCCTTTAACACAGTGACTGGAAGCTCAATTTGTCTAACACTTGGAAAAAATAACATTAGTCACTTTTTCTGTGTGTACCATTTCCGAATGAGGGTTATTTTGGAAGAATAAGAATCAAGATATTAATATAGAGATCGGTATTTTTGTACCCTCTTTTTTTTATTTAATTAATTATCAAAACTGCCCCATGATATTTTAATATAAATCATCAAAACTCACTCTTTTAAAAATATTTTAAAATTCTTCAATAATCTGTAGATTAGTATAGCTCAGAAAAATCAGTAATGCGTGATTGAAAATAGTTTTATAACCCTTTAAACATTTATTCATTATTTTGTTCAGAACCTATTTTCATACTGATAATGTTTCTGTGTCATTTATTCAGTATTAGACAATGTAACAAGTTTCATAAGAAAACAATAGTCGAAGAGTGCTCCCTAACAGTTTATGCTTTTTAAGATGAAACTAAGGAAACCTATTTTATAGTATTTACAACCACCAGAATTGTCATCCAATACCTATACTCATACCTAAAATTGGACATCCTTAATGTTAAGAGCATTAGAATAAGTAAGTTACTTAGAAAAAATAAGAACATTTATTAAAATATGCAATTATTAAATACTGAAGCAAGATACAAGAAATGTATAGTGGCAAAGTGAATAGTGCAAAGAAGAAAAATGTGGGTCTGATTTGCGAAAGACAAGACATTATTTTCTGTTGGAACAGAACGGATTTTGATTTTAATTTCTTGAGAAGAAAAGATAAGAAGGGACCAGCATATGGTTCTTATCATTCATCTCCTGCTGACAAACGCGGTACAGTAGTACTCCATAAGCTTTGATAATACTTACAAGAATCACATTTTAAATATTTTTTCAACTTCAAAACAATTGAAATATATTAAAGAGTAAATTTAATTATGCCAATTTTCCAACTTTCTACATAATTTTAAATTCTGCAAAACTAAAGAAAACCCAATTAATAAATTTAAAAATTCCTTTAAGGGGAGGCAGAGGTGAATATTTCAAAATCCACAAAATGTATCCGATTTGTTTGAAATTGATCATGGATACTAAGTATGTTATTAGTAATGGACATACCAAGTTTCAACTTTCTAAGTATAATAGTTCTGTAAATATTAATAATTTTATAAAACTTTATATCGTTTGATATAAAATGCTCCATGCACCATATTGTAAGAAATTTTCAATATTTCTTTTTATTTATATGTTCAGAGAAGGCATATAAATAATGATAAGTATTAGTTTATTATGGGAATAATATAGTAATACAGTTATCTTGGTTTTAATTTCATACTTTAAAGGGCACAAAATCAAAAACTAACATCGGAATATGAAAATAAAGATAATAAAAATGAAAAAAACCAAGTTTTCATTTTTTCTTCAGTTTTGTTCGAAAATTTCACCTCTGCCGCCCCTTAAGAGATCTATTTCAACTTATGCTAATAGGTGTTGAATAACTGTAAAAATACTTTCGGTACCATGACAAATCCCTCATTTGTAACCGATCTGTATTACTTGGGTGTTGTTGCTATACATGGTGATCCTGTTTGTCACACTTTTTTAAAAAGATCTTGAATTACGCTTCTGTATGTCACTGGATATTCAGACTGGGGATGGAAATCCCACTTCTTCGCCGAAGATTTTAGTTGTAACTGACCTATTTCACTTCAATTCTAAGCTGTTTACGACGACTCAATTCAGAAAACTTTTTTAAAAATCAAAGAATCCTTTATTTTCAATCACATATGATTGTAAACAATAGTGATTATATTTTATAAATAAAAATCTCCTCATTTTTAAAATTACGTACGTTATAACACAAACTATATGGTTACTTATACCGGTACTATTGTCTTTCTAAATTTAAACTAGGTAGCCTAATGAAATGAATTACCCTTATAGTAAACAGAAGTTTTATTAGTAGTAGAAAAGTATTCCGGGCTATGAGGCCGTGGTCTGTTGGTTGTGAGACCAAACGTTTCGTTCACTGCTGCGGTGAACATCTTCAGTGGTGTCTATTGCTGGTGCGGCTGGTTCTATTGCGTGTGCCGATTACAGTCTGCGCTGGCTGCATCGTTGTATATATAGTGCGGGAGGGGGGGGGCTTGCTGTTGTCGCCTCAGTCTGCGCTCGAATGTGCTTCGCGGGTGGGTTTGCTGTTTTCCACGCGCTCCGCGTCCGGGGTTGTATTGTTTAATTGTGCTACGCGGGCGGGTTTGATGTTAGTTTTCCTTAATGCCGGATACCAGGCCTTGTTAACCTTGAGGCCTTCTTCTTTTCGATTGAAATTGTTCTTATGTTTATATATTTCAATCGCCTCTCGGTGTAGCCTCGCGTAGAAATGTGGTGTGTCGCTGAGTGTATCGGCGTCTTCGAACCTAATTTTATGTTCGCCTTCCAGATAAGCATGTTCAGCTACAGCCGACTTATCTATGTAGCCAAGGCGGCAGTTTCTTCTATGTTCGGAGATCCGAGTCTTGAAGCTCCGCTGCGTCGTCCCTATGTAAACTGCTCCACATGAACACGGGATCCTGTAGACCCCCGTAGAAGACAATCTGTCGCGTTTGTCCTTGGCTGAGCGTAGGCTGTCGGCTGTAGCTGAACATGCTTATCTGGAAGGCGAACATAAAATTAGGTTCAAAGACACCGATACACTCAGTGACACACCACATTTCTACGCGAGGCTTACCGAGAGGCGATTGAAATATATAAACATAAGAACAATTTCAATCGAAAAGAAGAAGGCCTCAAGGTTAACAAGGCCTGGTATCCGGCATTAAGGAAAACTAACATCAAACCCGCCCGCGTAGCACAATTAAACAATACAACCCCGGACGCGGAGCGCGTGGAAAACAGCAAACCCACCCGCGAAGCACATTCGAGCGCAGACTGAGGCGACAACAGCAAGCCCCCCCCCTCCCGCACTATATATACAACGATGCAGCCAGCGCAGACTGTAATCGGCACACGCAGTAGAACCAGCCGCACCAGCAATAGACACCACTGAAGATGTTCACCGCAGCAGTGAACGAAACGTTTGGTCTCACAACCAACAGACCACGGCCTCTAGCCCGAAAATTCTACTATTGACGTGGAGTGAAAGCCTACACTCCAATAGAAGTTTTATTATTACGTTATTATTATTATTATTATTATTATTATTATTATTATTATTATTATTATTATTATTAATCACGAAATATAATAATAATAATAATAATAATAATAATAATAATAATGATAATGATAATGAAAGCAGTCACAACACAACAATGACTGTGATATGATTAGACTGGTTAGAGTATGTTACATGAGGAGATAGCTAATTAACAGGAGGATAACTTACTAACTCCACTCAGTCTTCTCCAAGCCTTCTTCCGAGAGATTCATTGAATTACAGAGTACAGTTCGTCTGTAAATTAATTATTGCGGAGTGATTTCTTCAAGAAAATTATAAAGTGAAAAAGTGTTAGTGACACATCTAGTTGGGCTTAGCAACACAGTAGTTGGTAATAAATGCACTAACATCCACGGACTAAATGAGACATCATCTGGAACATAACAAGCAGGTGACGAAGACTGATGGGCCGGTTACAATTGAGAGATTGTTTACTTACACCAGCTAAACAAAGTGACATAACCAGGAATTTAAGAAAGGGGGCTAAGTTTTGGAAAATTACTTGACAAATTTGCTCATAACTTGCAACAAATTTAAAAGGCAAAAATAATTAATTATTAATACTACGACATTTAAAATTAATTTAGACTCCCCAAAAGTTATTATAAAGCAAAATCCATTATCCGCCATTGCAAAGTGAACCTAAATAAGTTAGAAACTTATCTAATTATTGTGTTGAGAACGGAAGCTTCATAATTTCTTTGAAAATCATCAGTAAATTTAAAACAACTTGTCAGCAGAAATATGAAGAATTTTTTATTCTAAATATTGGCCATTGCCGGTAGAAAAAATCAAATAATATTTTTCTTTCAGTGTCGCACTCGCAATGCCAATGATGGATTGTTTCTTCGTGCTTTAAATCTAACATAATTTTAAAATAGTTCTTGAAAAATGGGGGGCCTCAGCCCTATGAGCCCCCTTCTACCTATGCCACTGGCTAAATGCAGTATTGGTAAGTAAAGTAATATAGAAATCTGTCAATCAAGTACGCCTATGAAAGACTTACAAAACATTCCACATCATTATTTTGTATAGAATTTAAAGTAGGCCTAGCTAGTTCATAATTATAAAACAAATTCATCACAATAATTAGTAACATAATAATACGTGCACTACTTTTATCATTTCTTTTTCTCTCAAACATCTTCCCCTCACTGTATTTAAGATCATGTAATCCATTACTTCATATGTTACAAATTCAGTTTCGCATGGTTGTTATAATGCTGTTATTACTTATTTATAGGCTACATTAATATTCTTCGTTTCCTTCAATTTTAATTAATCTGTACTGAGTTGAAGTACGGTACAGCAGCTGGTCAAATATGATATTCACATTGTAATGCTTAAGACTGACTGTAGGAGGCAGACATTTTCTCATTGTGTAGCAGTGATAATGGGTTAATAATAAACAATTCAAAAAATAAAACCGAACCTCTCTCTGGACAATCACTATCCAGAGTTATTTTCAAACTTGACTTATTAGGAGTTTACGATAATGTAGCTATTTAATAAAATGGTAAACCAATAACAAGATGAACGTAAATGCCAACGAATGTTTTCTACTTATCTACTTGGCATACCATTTTCAAACGAATATCTCGTTAAAGAATGCCTAAACGAACAATGATTAAAACCTTTATATATTTTCATTTTGAAGCTTCTAATGATTAAAACCTTTATATTTTTTTTATTTTGAAGCTTCTAACCTTTCAAAGAAATTTGTAATAAACTATCTAAATGCATCTGCATAACTATATACCGGTAGGTAGATATATACAACTACATGAACTAGAGTTCATTGCTCTACCAACTAAGCTACCAGAGGAAGGTCTATAAGTAGATAGTAATATGGTGCATTAAATGTACGTCCCGTTTGCCTTTTTTTTTAATTGGTTATTTAACGATGCTGTATCAACTACGAGGTTATTTAGCGTCGATGAGATTGGTGATAGCGGGATGGTATTTGGCGAGATGAGGCCGAAGATTCGCCATAGATTACCTGGCATATATCTTACAGTTGGGGAAAACCTCGGAAAAAACCCAACCAGGTAATCAGCCCAAGCAGGGATCGAATCCGCGCCCGAGCGCAACTTCAGACCGGCAGGCAAGCAACTTAACCGACTGAGCCATGGCAGTGGCTGTTTGCCTTTAAAAGAAATACGTATCCTGGTACTAATATTTTGCTTATGTACCAAACAGGTAGGCCTATTCAATCTTAGATATAAATTTTCATAAGAACATTAAAAAAAGAACTGGTATGATTAATACTGTCAGCATCAACATGCTATAATAATACAAACTGCCAATTTATCACTCACAGCAAATGACAGAAAATTTTGATACTCTTGGCTTTTTCAGCTTAATCACAACTTCAACGGTTTCGAGGTTCAGAATAAAAACAAATTACATTTTAACTAATTGTCATCAAACGTAATAAATTCACATATGACTGAGGGAACAGGGTATTAGGACAAGTGGTCTGTACAGAGGTGACATGTATGTCACCGGTTAAATGTGTTCAATTTTTTTTATAATCTTAATATTTTGTAGAACAATTCTATAAGTTGTTTGCTTATGGACTGAAGTATTGGTTTAAACTGAATAAATGACACTCGAAACAAATACGAGCAGAGTAAAATATTTTATACTATCAACATGATCATACCCAGATATGTATAATACATAATAAATCACATATTTCTAATAACGCCAGTGATACATTAATATTTTGGAAGAATTTTATATAACACGTAATTCCAATGATACCGTTAATGCAAAATATGGAAATTATTTATCAAGTGTAAGTGATCTGTAAACAAATAAAATCCTCAAGTCATTTCTCTATCACAATCATACAAGATTCTGGAAGCTTTAAATTCCATATATAAAGTATTGCGAAGTAATGTGGTCACATCTTTTCTTTTCTAAGACAATTCGTGTAGGCTATACTTTAATATGCATCAAAAATGTGAAGAGAAAATACTGTTTTATGAATCTGTTGTCATAATATATCAATAGAATTAAATTATGACATAATGTACTTCAAAAGGACTAAATCAAAAAATGTACGGTACATTAAAAGCATATTTGAAACAGAGCTAATATGAACCATCAGACAATTAAATAACCATGAAGCAAAGTCAAAATACTTCTGTGATGCACGAGATTTTATAATAAAATAATCCAAAAAGTTCTGTTTCAGACAATTGCTTTTTCTGTATGCTAATTTATACTACGCTACGTAAAAATTTAATGAATGTATATTAAATGGTAGGATGTTTTATGGTACAGTATTTTTACATTAACAGGAAGACGTTTTGAAATGAAAACATGATTCTTGAAGCAACGATGGCTGCCAACTTAAAAAATGGAATGTGTTGAGTATGGTTTGGTGATACCACTATCAGTAGTTGGAACAGAAATATTCATTTATTGTATTTGAATAGTATCTAATAGTCATCCCATTTTCTTCCATATTGTTCATCTTCCACCACAATGCAATATCTTCAGCAGGAAGTTCACAAATTTGCATTTATGTGTTTTTCATCTGTAAAGACCCACATTCATCTGTACCATAACCAGTCTAGTGATAATAATGCTCAGTATTTGTTAGATCATATTATAATGAAAAGTACTTATTATATGTAAGGAACAGTTAATTAGCGACAAAATGTAAGTCGATTATTAACAGAAAAAGCTGAACTGAAATTATTTAATTGCTCATTATTGTTTATTATTATATTGGTATGGCTTTTCTGTCTGAATTCGTATTATTTCATTGATTTGTTTAATTTTAAATTTATTAACCTATCTTCTGACCTGAAATCATGTAGTTCAATGATGTGTTTTTTCATGAACATTTTATTACATTCATTATCAACTGAACTATTAAGATCCTAATCTTCTCAGTTTTCCATATAGGTACTATATTAAGTTTCCACAAATGCCATGAGAAAGGAAAACCCATAATCTGAAACCTTATTTCTATTACATTAACTATAGTGCTTGAAGTGGGAGAAAAATGTAAATGGGATAATACTGGTACTCTAGATTGAATAAACATGTACGAAAACAAATTAACAAGATAAAACAGAGTAATTTCACGTCATCTGAAATAAAGAGTGCAGCAAAACATCCTCCCTAATTTAAAGTTTAAATAAAAAGCAGATGGATCAAAATAAGGAAACTGTATTAATATGAATGGTATCTAAACAGTGGGAAATTTAGGTTTACATGCGTTGCCATAGCAATATCAAATGACATGCGCAAAACAACAAGAATCGAATAGGAAACTTTATCAATATGAATGGTATCTTAACAGTGGGGAATTTTTCATTTTTTGAATAACGTGTCTCTCAAGTGGTGTCCTTCACTATCAATGCATTGTTGAATGCGACTTCGGAAATTCTGCATCACTTTAACTAGCATTTCTTGAGGAATAAGACCAATTTCTTCCTGTATTGCATTTCTTAAGTCTGGCAAAGACCTCGGCCGAGGTTTGAACACCTCAGCCTTAAGTTGTCCCCATACAAAAAAATCGCAGGTTGCAAGGTCTGGTGATCGTGCTGGCCAGGGTGCGTCGCCACGTGAAGAAATTAAGCATCCGGAAAACATCTGTCTCAGGACTTGGAGAGAAATCTGAGCTGTGGTGGCTCCATCCTGCTGGAACCATACCTAGTCAATCTGCAGCGCATTGAGTCTTGGTGCCAAAAAATTGTTGATCATAAAAGAGTACCGCTGAGAGTTCACTGTCAAAGTAGCACCATCCTCTTAAAAAAAGTAAGGACCAAATATCCCGACTCTTGCAACCGCGCATCATACAGTAATACGATCGTTATGTAGAGGTTTTTCATGAAGTTCATGAGGGTTCTGTCCACTCCAATATCGGAAATTTTGATGATTCACGCATGTAAACCTAAATTTCCCACTGTTTAGATACCATTCATATTAATACAGTTTCCTTATTTTGATCCATATGTTTTTTATTTAAATATTAAATTAGGGAGGAAGTTTTGCCGCACCCTTTATGAGCATGATAGATTACGACCACAACCCGTCCCACTCCAACCACTGATGACATATTTACCAAATCATACGTATTATATACAGTTGTATTTCAGGATGTATTGCTTGATTTGGCTCTTAAGTATAAAAATACATACATAAAGACAGAAATTATAATCAAGAATAACCAGATGGTTCCTATCTAACGTCAAGACAAAGTCCAAATAATAAGCAATACTAAAAGGGCCTATGAATCATAACCTGTACATAAAACTCACAAAGAAATTCAGAGTAATCAAATGTTTTCTGTTTATTATGTGTTACATTGAGTTTGTAAGTCAACAATTCAATCAGTGGATCATATATTATATACATACAGTAATTATAAAATAAATAAATCGACATAATATAATGTGCAACATACATACATTCCATCTAACAGAATTTGTAAGTTGTAAAGTCATAAAGATGTAAAATTTAACTTGCCTCTTCCTTCATTTCTGCAATAAAACATGTATAACACTCACTTCTTCCAAATGGTTTTAGCAGAGACATTTTCTCAAAGGAAGCAGCCAGACTGTGAAGTTTACTTCTAAGATCCAACATGCACCAGAGTAAAAGTATTTCAAGAAATTTATAAGTCAATTACATTGAGCAATATTAGATGAATAAAAGTGCAATAAAAAACTCAATGCAATTAGACAGGTCACTAAAATCTTAGCTCAGTTTCTTTCTATTAACTGCTAAAAATTTACTAATGGGTGAATTTACAATACAATGCAATAGGTCAGGCATGTCAATGTCAGGAGCAAGCGAGCGCTTTAGAGCCCAGGAGAGCCTGAGCGCTTTACAGCAGAAAGGAAAGAGACAGACGAAAGAGGTGGTATATGCTGCTTGGTCGAGCTATATTCAGGGATGGCCAGTACTGATTCAATAGATAAAGGGAAGAGAACTTATTAAAACTGTATCCATGTTAATTTTTAGATTTGCCTGAGAAGTATGAGTGCATTATAAGAATGTAAGTTTTAATTTTAATGCTCATTTTTCACAAGTTTGATTTTTCTATTCAAAAGAAATATTTTCTCGACTTTTCGTATAGAAAAGTGAAATTTTCAGGTATAGCCCTATTTATTTAATAGCCTTACAGAATGTTTTCATAAATCTAATACACCGTATATACGTATTACTGAAGGTAGTATATTGAAAATTTGGAAAATATTCGCATGGAAATTGTTTGTAAGGAAATTAATTAACAAAGCAACTACTATTACATCATAAGCAAAAGATACGTGCCCATGTGTCGTAAAAATGTCAGCTCTATAGCTTCAGCAGATTTCGAGAAAATAATTTAACATTCTGACGATAGGAAGTTGCTCACAAATATCACCTTAAAAGCATAATGCGATAAGAGTTTTGTTATGTAATATTAGTTACACTTAAAACAGATACAGTACCTAGGTAACTTTACTTTGTATTGTAATATTGTTTTGATTAGTTTATTGATTACTTTTGTAAGGCTAAAGATATCATCAATATAAATTCCAACTTATCATGTCATACTCAATCTCTTTCTTTGGAATATCACTTTCTTTATGAATGATGTGTTTCATCCACTTAATACAGTATAATATTATACTGCTATGGAATTTAAGTGAATATTCCTTCTTAACTTCTATTATGTTATTAAGATTTAAAACACAAGTGCAAAATTAAGAAATCAGTGTTAGTACTTATGTTTTACAGACAATATAGATAATATTAAACAGAAAGAAGCCATATAAAAATAACGACATAAAATTTCACGTTCCGTTTGAAGTTTGTGCACCACTGTTTTCTTAATCCAACAGGCTGCTTATTCATATACACAACCCTTCCTCTTTCCATACTTAGCGCTTGCTGCCCACGCACGATGTCAAGGTCAGAAAAATGTGCTTGCTTTGACATCACTGCAATAGGTAAACAGTAGAAAGTAAAGGTATTTCCTTTATGCGTCTTTATGGGGGCTGCTTTTCCATGATCTTGGTACTAGAATGAAGTGTGGCTGGTGCCACACACTGACCACCTCTTACCAGCGGGAAAGACCCGATACTCAATGTGACAGAAGGGTGAGTGGGTTCTGGGACTGTTCTGGAAGTTTTGGCAACGAGAAAAATCCTGAACCCAGGACCTTGCAGTCCGGAGCAATTTACTCTACCAACTGGGCTACCTAGTCGTCATTGAATAAAATTTCTTCATATTTTTCCATAAATAAATATAAATAAAAAAATTAGGAATTTGGGAGATTACATTTTTATACGGAATACCAGTATTCAAAATTATCTAATGAATTTAATCTTGGAATGTCTATTTAACTTTCAGCAGAAATGACACTTCAAGAGTATTGCGAGATTAATGTGTTAGCTACTGTAATTACAGTACACAATAGAACTATTTGCCTATTGTTTGACATTATTTCATCGAAACATTTCAGCAAAATTGTTATATTTGGAACTCTCTGCATCATAATCCACAGTTAATTTCCGACTTACCACGCAAATCGTCTGTAGCTACATTTAGACTGGCAACAGGCCATGACTGTTTGGCCAAACACCTGCACAGAATTGGAATATATCAGTCCCCTAACTGCCCATTCTGCAATTCAAATCAAGAAATGGATTCGGAACACCTCAAATCTGTGCTTCAGTGGCTAACTATGACAATATCTTTAAAAAATATTGGAGTGTAAGAGGTCAAATGACTTTATTGTCAAACGCCTGGCATTAGAAAACAACAAAAACAACATATTTGTGAAATCATGATTGTAATAATGCCTCTTTAAATTGTGTTTTAGAATATTGCTGGGAGACCTACAAACATTTCTGAAGTAAAAAAATGGAGTATAGTTAACCCGGGAGAAGGTGCATAGCAGGGAAAAGACCGCACTTTGTTTTAAATCTGCACTACTTTATTGCAGGAAACCTCTGACCTTCTCACTCTTTCATATCCTTAATTAGTGCCTTGACAATTTGTGCACCTGAAATAATCAAAGTTGTGCTCTATTTCGAACAGATGCTTGTTCTTTTTATAGTGTGTGCGCTCTCTCATGTTACAACATGAAAATGCATTCCCTGTATCTCAGTAAGATGCGCATTGCACTAAATTGCCAAGATTGTAATGGCGTGATTTCCCCACTTCATTAGATAATCTTAATTAGAGCATTGTTGACATTTTGTGTACTTGCAACACTCACAGCTGTGCACTTACAATTACGTGTTCGTTCTTTCTGTGTTGTTGGACAATCCTCACATTATATAAATAATAGTTTACTATTCTGTTTTGCGTTTTATATGAAGAACTATTCTGCATTATTCGTAAAATATTGATATATTATTTGTGTAACTTTATTAGTTCTGTTAAAATTACTTTCGTAATATTAGATCGGATTCATTGTGAAATGTAAAGCATATTACTTCATATTTTCTACATAATATTGTAATATTCATTTCTGCAGAATTTTGGTTGTTGTGTTACTTTATTTTTGTAAAAGCACTACCGGTATCATATTTTCTCCATTTGTATTAGAGATTTAATTCAACCATTGTGTTGCTGCAATTTAGATTGCAGCATTAATGAAAAATAGATACTGTAATTAACGTTTGAAACAGAAAAATATGTAATGCGAAAATGTAATAAAATGTTCCAAAGTTGTATTATTAACAATCTTGTAATCTGTAAAATAAAAATATCACGAGACAAAATGCTGAAGCAAAAATCAACAAGTTGAGCTTAATAACATATTTTCAGTAGCACAGTCTTTTTTTACCATATGCGAATCCTCATGTTATAATACATATGCGCTTCTTCCGGGTTAAGAATTGGAATTAGCAATTTATATTTACAATATCAAATAATGTCCTATAAAAACAGAGATTCAAATCTTCAAAACTCATTTTTTGTAGGTACCGTTGAGTCAAATGAAATCTGATTAGTGCTCCCAAAATGTTTTTACTGGTAGTGCATGGGAGAATAAAAAAAACCGACAACAAAAGGGGCAGATACAAAGATAATAAATAGTAAAATCATACTGAAAATAAATTGTAATGGGCTAACATCAATCAAACTTACTGGTAAATCAGGGGCGGAAAAAAAAAAAAAAAAAACCTAAATTTTATATTATGATTGTGAAGTTGATATTTTCTCGCAATATTAATTATATTTTATGCTACTTATTACGGACGAAAAAGGTTTGTTTACTCTGCAAACTGAAATATTTTAAATAGCATATAAGGAATTTCAAGTCGTTGCTTTATAATCAGAATGCTACTGACCTTCATTTTTAATCTCGAGAGGTAATAAAGTTAATAAATGAAATGAAATTAATGGAATTTGTCATTTTTCCTCATTCTTCAATTTTTTAATTTCAGTGTCATATAATCAATAAGAAGTATATCCTCTATTACCATGAACAATGAATGATCAAACATTGGTTACCGGTAAATATTTTTACGAACCACCTAATTCTGCACATTTATGCAAATATTTTTTAATTTCACATCATCAGTTGGAATTTTTTTTTTTAATGTTTTTCGTATCAGTCAAACAATTTAAGGAATACGTAACTTGACACCTGATAATTTTTAATATACCTACGTGTAAAATGTATTTTTAGCATTATGAAATGTCATATTTTTCAACTAAGTAACTACAGTAAAGATCTAAAAAGAAAAGTGTATGTATTATACATTTCCATACAAGTTACAAGTAAACATATGACTGACAACTGACAAGATTCTGATGTTTTCTTTGTAGCAATTTTAAAAATAGAGAAAAAAAAATCGTAATTTTAACAAAATCTTAAATAAAGAAGAAACTGTTGTCTATGGAAAAACCGTAGGATTAATCTAATGTAAATACAGTTTTCATTTATAACTGGTAGAAAACAAATACTTTACAGTTTACGAACTTTCTTCCCAGTTTGTGACACCAGTCTTATCCGTAATCACTGCATTAATAATTTACATAGATCAAGGCAATCATTCAAATATTACTCCATGGTGTACTGAAAGTTTGAACTATACCACGTGCCAAAATCAACTTTTGTATCTCAAATATAAATTTATTTCTCACATTATTAATGTTACATTCGTTATTCAGATAAATGCAGTCACATGTTATGAATATTATGTCCCTTTGTTTAATTATTAGAGATTTTACTCAAGTTATATTACAAGAACGTGTCTGTACATCTTCTCACCTTGACATTTAACTGTACCTCTACAGGGTGTTAAAAAAATAACGTTTACAACGTTTCAGGGATATGACGAGGTAAAACCAAATATCTTTTGTAAGTGACAAAACTTTGGCAGATGTGCCGTTTATTGTATACATAAGTGTTAGTATAATCCATAAAGAACAAGACCAATTGTCATTTTAGAGGTGGTGTTCAAACTGCCGTCCATTGAAGGCATTGCACAACTGGTACCTTCGTACTATGGAGTGTCTGCAACACTCAAAAAGGCCAACATTGTCTCTAATAACATGTGCAGCTTCAACAAAATGAGCAACTAAGTCTTTGCCGTATCGATCGGTGTCTCATACACAAAACCCTTCACGTTTCCCCACAAAAAGAAATCCAGTGGAGTTAGGTCTGGTGATCAAGGTGGCCACGGTACCAGCCCACCCCTGCCAATCCAACGACCAGGGAATGTAGCATTTAGGTGGTTCCTGAGACGATGATCAAAGTGTGGAGGGGCACCGTCATGCTGAAACCATATTCGTTCTCTGATGTTCAATGAGATATTTTCTAAAAGTTCTGGTAGGACGTCGTGTAGAAAAAAACAAAATAATTATCACCATGGAGATTGTTAGGCAACAGACAAGGCCCTACAAGATGGTCGTGCACAAACATAACTAACCAGTGTGTGTTGTGACGGAAGTCAAGTCATCTATCCTTCAGGCCATCTAGCGGCAAAATGGTGCATCTGCTAAAGTTTTGTCACTTAAAACAGATGTTTGTTTTTACCTCCTCTATCATCCCTGAAACGTTGTAAACGTTATTTTTTAACACCTTGTATATCACCAAGATGTAGTAGACTTGAAAATGCCTTACCAATAACTTCCATATCATATTCAATAATTCTTCACTGAATGCTTGCTTCAAGATATTATGTTCTGTAATATTATTAATACTGTTATATTTACTTGTTTCTTTATTTGACAGCCCATCTGCTATCTATCTATCCTCAGATACGTATATTGTAGGTGATTTAGCTTACTTATTGCTCCTGCCTTCAATTTTTTTTCCACATCGATCAGAATCCTTGCAATTTTGAGTGATATGGTCTGAAGAGATATCTATCACAGCCATTCTTTTATAACAGACACCTCAAACTAAAAAAAAATTAAATTATTTACCCTAGTGAAAATAAGATAAGATAATAATGCGTAATAAAATGTCTGCATATTTCATAGATTAATGTGTTCACAGAATATTTGTGAAGCATTAATTTTACGAGTAAAACAAAGTAAAAATATGTGTTATGTGTTAATTTTATTGTCACATCCGTTATTATAAATCCACGTCATATCATTAAATTAACAGAAAATAACATTATTTTTAATTAAAATAAACAATCATGGAACTTATCAACACATAAAGTTTATGTCATCATTTAGATATCAGCAAATCTTCTTCTTCTTCCTATCACGTATTAAGCGTGGTGGCCTGTTACAGTCTCACTCCATCATTTCAGCAGATGGCCCAAAGATCTTGTTCCTAAAGGACAGTAATTTAAGATCTTGTTCCTAAAGGGCAGTAATTTAGTAATTGGTGTGGTATCCTTGTTCTAGACATCCTGAGTATATGAGATTTCCATTTCTGTCTATAATTTTGAATTTCCTCTAAAATTAGGTCAATATTTCATTCTTTCATAGTATTCCAATTTTTCTTCTTGCCTAATCTACACCTTTTCCAGTTATATTTCAGAAAATATCAATTGTATTTCAGAAATTATCAAATGTATTTCAGATTAGTCAATTTAATTTCAGAAATTATCAACTCTATTTCAGATTTGTCAGTTCAATTTCAGATAATATCAATTGTATTTCAGATGGTATCAAATATATTTCAGATCTGTCAATTGTATTTCAGATGGCATCAAATATATTTCAGATTTGTCAATTGTATTTCAGATGGTATCAAATGTATTTCAGATTTGTCAATTGTATTTCAGATGGTATCAAATGTATTTCAGATTTGTCAATTGTATTTCAGATGGTATCAAATATATTTCAGAAAATAAGCAATGTATTTAAGATTACATAGTCACTTTTATTTCACAAAATAATAAATGTGGGCCTACTTGAGATTTTAACATATATTTAAAAAAAAATTGATTTAAAACATCCTCAACTTTATTGCATTTAACATCTGACAGGCATATTCTCCATAGCTACTGTAAAGCTGCAGCTTGATGAACTGTACTGTGTTGTACTGCATGAGCACAATCACCACCAACAATATTGTGTATGTTAATTCACCAATTTTACTGCATGAGCACAATCACCACCAACAATACACCAAATGATTGATTGATTTAACATTGGGGAATGAGATAACTTCTGAAATACAAATGACAATTTTACTCTCTACAGTAGATAAATTAGCCTACAACACCCAGGAGCCATGATGTCAGGAATTCCAAGATGGGTTTTTACGTATGTCTTCACTTTACACCAAATGATCTCGATTGGATTTAACATTGGGGAATGAGATAACTTCTGAAATACAAATGACACTATTTGAAATTAAATTGACAAATCTGAAATACAATTGATACTATCTGAAATTGAATTGACTAATCTGAAATGCAAATAACAAATCTGAAATACAATTGATATTTTCTGAAATACAACCAGAAAAGGTTCTTATAGACTTCATTTCATTGGCAGTGATTCGGGGTTCATCACATTTACGTATAGTCCAAGAGATATCAGTAAATAATTTTTAAAATATAATTATTCGAAATGATTAACAGATTTTTAAGCTATTATAAAATGAAGTGTTGAGATAAGTGACATTTTTGTCACAACGTTACAAAGCAACGAGAATGGAACATAAAAACAATTACTTACATTTTTAAAAATTAACCTCTAAAACTGCGTACTGGTATATGTCACATCCATTACAAAAAAAAAAAGGCTAACCAGCAAAGCAGGGAGCTAGATGGGAGAAACAGTCTGCTAGATAAGTCTTTGGATCCGTTCATTCAGAAGTTGTGCAATGTTAATAACCTGCTGTTAGTTTTGTAACCAGTCGCTTCTTGTTCGAGTTGCCTTCAGTTGGTTTCTATGCTTTAGTTTCGATTTATTTCATACTTGAGCTTTACATTCATCATGTCTGTTCTATTCCATTGTTATTAATATTATTTACCCATTCACCAACAATCTTAAAGTGGATTAACAATGAAGAATTTGTGTATGAGGATGTGTGAGATCAGTCGAGTTCAAATTCATAGGTAAGGTTTCATGTAAAAGGTAAAAGAGGTAAAGGTATCCCCGTCACATGTCATGAAGGCACTTGGGGGGCATGGAGGTAGAGCCCCATGCTTTCCATGACCTCGGCACTAGAATGAGGTGGTGTGGTCGGCATCACGCTCTGACCGCCTTTTACCCCCGGGAAAGAAGGTTTCATGTAATTTAATTAAGGTTTCATTTAATTAATTAAAAAATATTCTTCGTAACTAACATCAAACTTGATATTCTAAATGTCTATCAGAATATACAGAATTTAATATACACAGTGACCCTGTTTTGTTATGCTGCGGGGTTTTCATTTTCCACGTTTGCCCACCACTAGGGGCTTTTCTGCGGCCAAGTGGCCACTCGGTCTGCCGGCACTGAAACATTTAGTACAGGAATTTTTACTTACCCAGCTCAAAGTAGGTGTTGAAAATGTCCCCCACCAACTGCTACACACTGTTGACACCTTCTTATGAAATTTTTAATTACTTTAAGAAGTTCTGCTTCATTGATTGGCTCGATTTCAGCTCTTATATAGTCCTTTAAACTCATTTAATGTATGCGGGTTTTCCACATAAACCTTATTTTTAAGTGCCCCCCCCCCCATAGATAGAAATCGCATGGTGTTAAATCTGGACTTCATGGGGCCAACAAATTTTTATTGATAATTCTCCTTCCGAAAATTCGACGCAATTCTCTCATGGATTCTTCGGCAGTATGAGCATTGGCAGAGTTTGTTGGAAATATACTGAAGTACGTTCTCCATAAGTCAGTTCAGCTAAAAATGGGTCAAGGATCTCATTCACATAATGTCTCTGGTAATTGTGCCCTGAGTGAAAATAGGTCCAATAATTCTGTGTCCGTTCATTGCACACCACATGCCTATTTTTTCACCGTACAAAGGTGTTTCGAATCAACCAGTGAAGCAGAACTTCTTAAAGTAATTAACAATTTCATAAGGTGTCAACAGTGTGTAGCTGTTGTGGGGAGCATTTGCAACACCTACTTTGAGATAGGTAAGTACAAATTTCTATACTAAATGTTTCAGTGCTGGCAGACCGGGTGGCCACTTGGCCGCAGATAAGCTCCTAGCGGTGGGTGGCGGGAAAATTAAAATCGAGCGGCTAAACAAAACAGTGTCACTGTATATGAAAGTGACAGCTCTTTTACATGCCTTGAACATGTATAAGATTTCTAAGGTATTCATATGTGTTCGTCAGTATTCATAAAGTCACGGCATTGTGTCGGTCATACAGATGTTCTAGGATGTGTAATGGGACGTGACTGTACTCAGACTGAAAGATTATTAACGAAGGAAAAATTATAAACTTTAAAATAATAAAGTCTATTAATTCTTATTTTGAATTACATTAAAACATAATATATTTAAAATACTTTAATTTCATAAGAAATTATTTAAGTAACTGCCTGTAAAATGCAAATCAGTATATTCTCTAGTGAATAGATTTCTGTTCTGTAGTCTACTGTCATAAAAGGAATCGGATGGGTGTCTTCAAGATCTGCTGCAAACAAGAAAACAGGCTTGTTTTCTATCTTTTTACAAGACCAGACGAAAACCTAGATTTTCTTTCATCAGGCGCAAAGTCCGAGTTCGATGCCCCTTTCTCCTTCTCCACAATTTATGATGTATACACAAACATGGATCACAAATAGTTAGCCTTACTCTTGTCGTCCCTTTTAATTCAACACTTGAATACTCGCCATATAAGCCTTCGCTAGTGTCGTCTCAAACAAGTGTAAATCTCTTTTCAACTTCAAATGAATGCCACACACTAAGCTACGTTTGCTGAATCAGAAATTCTTATAATTTCTCAATGTAACTGAAATCAGTAAAATTGTAACAAAGATATAGTACTTCTATCAAGTAGTGCAAAACAAATATGTTCAAGGTCACTCAAATTCATATTACATAATATGAATTTAAGACTACCTATTAAAACATTTTTATAATAATTCGGCGAAATAATAAAATTACATTTTTACTTCTTAATATAAAATAATTGTGTTATTTCCTTAAGAATAATAATTTTCTTTCACAATCAGCATAAAAAAGTCAATAATTAGTTCTATTTTTTAAATTATAATGAAATTGTGCAGCTCTGAAAGACAGATTAATATTGTTTACAAATGAACAACATTAATTATAAAACTTTCATATTTCTCAGTAAGGAGAAGTGAAAACTTTTAATTTCGCACAAAAGTAATTTAATATTATTTTTCACAAACGCCACCACATACACTATTACACGTTTCATTCAAATCTTTTTTTCTCGAAACGTAAGCAAAAACATGCAAATTTGCATTTCAACATTTCCGTTTGAAATATTTCCTTGAAATTAAGGACATGTCTTATGTTTCATTATGTTCATCACCAGTTAGTTATAAGGTTATAAAATTCATATAATCATACAATTGTCCGCAGTAACATACCAGTTACTATGTTTACAACTGGTTGAAGGATTCAGAGTCTTGCTGAGGACAATGAATTTTTTTTAGGATGATAAAAATCCTTACCATGACTTCCTTTGAAATGAAAGTAAAGTTAGAATTTCGTGTGTTACTGTAGATTTCCAGCAGGGGAAAAAAGAAAAGTATCTCTAAACAAATAAGAGCACCAAGCAAAACAACTAACGGCCATTTCTCACCACCTATTTAACGATAATGGTCTTTGATGTTCGAATCAAGAATAAAGACACTAGACCCTAGCATTTTTAGGAAGGTTCTGAAGGACTCTACAGGATCGTTGAAACCTGTGAATCGCAGAACTGAGTGCTAGGTGTCAAGCAGCATACAAAAAGATCAATAACCTGACTTACAACAGAGGTTTACACCTCACTCCAAATGTAATGTACATCTAAACCTAAATATATCATACATCTTTTGTATACGTTTCATCTACATTGACGTTCTAGCGTATTCAAATAACTATAAGACTTTATTTTCTTTTAAAATTTTTATGCTGAGGATGGCAATGAACCTCCGGCTTCCTTAAAAGTCGTAAGTAAGTATGCATTAATCCTTGATGCCTTAAATTCTGATCATTATAACAGAAGTCACAACACTCATAAAAGATGGTAGTAAAGATGTTATCATACAATTTTGTAAATAAAACTCAATCTCAGATTTAATTTTCAACAGTAGTGGGTGTTATACATGAGAGGATGAAGGTATCATCAGTTTGTGAAGAAAATAGAATTCATAGAACTCAGTTGATGAGAAATATGTAATATAAAAAAATAGGAAATTACTGATGAAAAGATGTTTTATGTTTAGAAAACTTTTAATTTAGCTACAGTGGTGGTTAAATATTAGATGTGGTGCCATGTTTTACCAGTTAACTCTCTGAGACAATAACTTGGGTTAATGTTTTGATGTAAATGGAGAAGAGCATGTAGATAACATGGCATTGTTGTAATTATTAGTTGTTGCCTTTGTGTTTTGTAACTACTGCAGACTCTTAAAAAGTTGAAGCAGTGGATGTGTAATATGTACTGTAAATTATTTAAATCAGTGTTGTTTCTGTTACTATTACGCTGCTTAGGTTTGCAACTCATTTTTGAAAGTTAAAAGTAAAATGTGGCAATTTTGCTTTGTACAGCTTATAATTTCAGGTTGAAAAGAAAATCTGAACAAAATTGCATTGTAAGTTTAGAACTCAAGCTACCAAAAGGAAATATTTATGTGATTTAGAATAGATAAATGGTAACACACACACAAAAGTATTTACTTTTAAGAAAATTAATAAAAAGTGTATTTTGGAAGCTCATTGATATGTTGTAGACATAAACAGGCCTAAGAGTGAATGTGCGAAGGAGTGTATGCACACAACCCAGTGTTATGTTGAATCTAGATGAAGAGGAAGTTTGAATATATTTAAAGCTATGAAGTGTTTCTCAATGCTGATTCAATTATTAAGACATACTTCACCCATTCTCTTAGTATTACCAAGTACCTATTTCCCCAAAAATGTTCCTCAGGTATAAGTTATGTACGACATAAATCTTTATTAAAGTAGGCATTTCACTGCCTGGATGCCCAATACAAAAATGCCTCCAAATATTCCAGTACTGTAAAACAGGGTGACTTGATACACTGCGAAGTGACTTGATACGTTTTGTAGGTTGATGTTTCGGTCCCCCAGCATATAAAACGTGTTGACTTAATACACTGGAGGGACTTGATACGTTTTGTTTTGTTCCGAAACATCAACCTACAAAACATATCAAGTCCCCCCAGTGTATCAAGTTACCCCGTTTTACAGTATGTAATCTGCATTATGGTACAGGCTAAAAATTACAGTGAGTAATAGGCCTACATCTACTTTTTGCCCTTTAAAGTAAACAATTTCCAAAAAGTATTATTGATGGATTCCTTACGTCCATTACTGACATTAACATCAAAGTTAAACAAAAAATTAAACAACTGCGGAAATCAGGAAATAAAACAAACTTTCATTGGATACTATCATACAAAAATTTTACAGAATAATAACTAGTATTCAGTTTATATGATAAAAAATGGTAAGATAATGATAGTGGTGGTAATAGTAGTAGTAGTAGTAGTAGTAGTAGTAGTAGTAGTAGTAGTAGTAGTAGTAGTAGTAGTAGTAGTAGTAGTAATAAATTTAGCTTCCCTTATGAAAAGGTTGCCAGATTTGACAAAGTGTATTACATAATTTGGAAATACACCTAAAAGGTAAAATGATATACATTTGAAATGGTTAGGGAATCAAATATACGAAATGTCAGAAAAATTTACACCTAAGTAGCGCTTGTGCTCAATTACAGTTAAGAAAAGGGGGGAAAAAAAAAAACATCAGATAGGTTAGAATGATTTGAATGCCATATACAGCGAGAAAAATAATAGTACGGATTTGTTGGCATTGATATCTAAACCAATCAACAGCCATCAGTTAAGATCACTTCAAATTTCCATTATCACTTCCATACAAGTGATTTCTCAATATCTGAACCGATCCTTTGAGGGCACTAATGGCTATTTCCTTCACAATGCTGTGTGTTAGCCCCAGGTTTTTACATTTGTTGGCAAAGGAGGAGGGTATGGTACCGCATGCTCCCACCATCAGACCTATTACATCAATGTGGGACAGGCTATATTTATCTTTATAGAACGGGATTGTTGGTTCATAGATCCGTTTCTTTTCACTGTCCACCTCATTGGTTGATCTGCATGTGTCTCAAATCTGATGGTGGGATCAAGAATGTATTCCGAGTTGTTCTTAATGGCAATGATATCAATTTGCCAAACACTTCCTTGTGTGGCTAGTCCCTGCACCTCTTGATGGACTGTAAACCCTACTTCCTTCAATGCCTCGGCCAGCATAGAACGGACAGCATGGTGTCGGATGTTGCGAAGGGCCTCACTATAGGGGCAGAAGCCAAGGATATGGGGAAGAGTTTCAATCTCGCTGAGACAGCGCTTACAGCGGGTACCATCCCAACTTCTACCCGGTACAGCTTGGACTGGAGCAACATAGCCTACCATTTTAAGGGCATCTATCCATTCTGAGAGGGTTAGACCTTTGTGATTTCTTATCCAGCTGTTTGCTGGGGGAACTCTTTGTTAAGAATCACTCCTTTACCCTTTTGTTGCAAAGTACACCAAAGTAGTAGTAGCAGCAGCAACAGTAGTAGTAGTAGTAGTAGTAGTAGTAGTAGTGTAGTAGTAGTAGCATAGTAGCAGCAACAGTAGTAGTAGTAGTAGTAGTAGTAGTGGTAAAGCAGCAGCAAAAAGCAACAGCAACAGTGCAGCAACATAGGTAGGTCAGAATAGTAGTAGTGGTAGTGGTAGTAGTAGTAGTAGTGGCAGCAGTAGTAGTGGTAGTGGTAGTTAGTAGCAGCAACAGTCAATAGTAGTAGCAGCAACAAGTAGTAGTACAGTAGTAGTAGTAGTAGTAGTAGTTGGCAGCAACAGTAGTAGTAGTAGCAGCAGCAACAGTAGTGGTAGTAGTAGTCCAGTAGTAGTTAGTGGTAGCAACTGTAGTAGTAGCCAGTTTTAGTAGCAGCAACAGCAGTTAGAGTGTAGCAGCAACAGTGGTAGTCAAGGTGGTAGTAGTAGTAGCAGCAACAGTGGAGTGGTAGTAGTAGTTAGCAGCAACAGTAGTAGTAGTAGTAGCAGTAGCAGCAGCAAAGTAGTGGTGGCAGCGGCTGTGTGGTAGTGGTAGTAGTGGCAAGCAATAGTAGTAGTAGTAGTAGTGGCAGCAGCAACAGTAGTAGTAGTAGTAGTAGTAGTAGTGGTAGCAGCAACACAACAGTAGTAGTAGTAGTAGTAGTGGAGCAGCAGCAACAGTAGTGCAGTGCAGCAGCAACAGCAGTAGTAGTAGTAGTAGTAGTAGTAGCAACAGTAGTAGTAAGTAAGTAGTAGTAGCAGTAGTAGTAGTAGTAGCAACAGTAGTAGTAGTAGTAGTAGTAGTAGTAGTAGTAGTAGTAGTAGTAGTAGTAGTCGATTTTATTTAAATGATGCTCTTTTAACTGCAGAGGTCCAAAATTTCAACATGAGGCAGAAATGGCACACAAATTTTACTTGGAGCTCTCTATCATGGACAGCTTTATTTCCCTCCCAAAGGAAACCACACTAAGAACTTTATTAGCCTTTAAAATCCATCACACTCGTTTTGATTGAAACCCACAACACTCTGAACCAACAGCCAGCACAGGAAGATAAGGAAAGGAACAAAAAGCAACAAGAAAGTGCAAAGTCTCATACTAAACAATGAAAATTAAATTTTTAGAGAGTCAGAAACAGAAGACTAAAATAGAATCAGAGAGACATAACATATAATAAACTCTGGGAAAATTTAAAGGATGCTCAGGAATAACATTCAGAAAGACGAAAGGAAAAAGCAACAGCCATGTTTGAATTAAATACACAACATGATTGCTTAGCAAACCTTCATAAAATCAACAGAAAATATTCACCACACTGCATCATCCACAATAATTGTAATACCAGAACAATAAAGATCTTCAAATGTGATTAAAGAACAGAGGTCAGTCTTTAAAAATCTAATAGAATGTAAAACAAAAGAATAATACTTGAAATCAAGTCAATTAAATACATCCGACAATAATATTAATAATTTTGAGTTGTAAAAATAATACTGCCATTTTGCATCAGTGACATAATGCACTGACAAAGACGATAGCATTTTTAATCTGGGGACAGCATTCGGATGAACATACCTTAATAAAGTGGACAATTCACCACCATCTTTGTTGTGCACCAACATCGAAACTTTTAAGGATGATGACTATCATTAGAAGGGGTGGATGTTAATTACCTAAAAACAGCTGAAAAATGATCAATAAAATGCCCTAAAAGTTAAAAACAAAAATTATCTTAAAAGTTAATAAATTAAAGGCAGCTGATTGTATATAAGTTAGACAGATAATAAAAACAAACGAGCAGATAGTTTTTAAAAGAAATCAGAATTAATCTATTGTTTCTGCTCTTCTTGTATTAAAAAATAATTCTCAATGAATACAAATTCACAAAAAAAAAAAAATGAATAATTAAAAGAAATATTAATTTTTTATCTCATCAACAGAAAATGACCCATCATAAAAATGTAATAGAAACATTAATACATTACATAATGTGTGGCAGTAATATGTTGTACACGAATTATGCAATACAGTTTATATTCAAAAGGAAATAATAACATTATCATTGAAACCTTCAATGAAGTTACATTTTATCTCACTGCAAACAATGACACTCTGCAGTTTAAGATCGAACTAAAGCAGAATTTTTTATACACTGGTACCTATACTGATCAGAAGTTAACATTTCTAAACCCTTTTCTTTTCTCACTGTCATTCCACGGTTGGGCTTTTATGTGCTTGCAGACCAAGAGCTGAAAAATAGTATTAAGGTGCATTGTACTCTGTATTTCCAGGTAAAATCTACCCTCGCCACATTCTTTGTCAGCTTACTGGATCACAGTGACAACTGCCTGAAGGTCAGTTTTCTTAACAAAAGAAAAATGTTACAGCGGAAAACAGCAACTAAGATTTGTATTGGAAAATTGCTGGAAAATAAAATTAAATTAAAAAATATTATAAAAATCAATAAACTAGAGAAAATTATTTTTAATAACCCCCAAAAAAACCTATCGCACAAAAAGCAACAAACAGTGCAACATAAAAAGAATTACCGTATTAAAGGGCATCATTTTAAGGGGTTAGGTATAGCTTACAGCAGTAAAATTTTGGAAATATTCAACATTTTTTCCCTCCATTACTGTATCTTGTACAATAATGAAAATTAGTATGTGTAAAACACTGTCCTTCTGCTATATGAAAAAAGTATTTTTACGATTTAAAGAAATTATTTACATTTTTTTTTTTTTCAAAATTCAGTTCACTGTGCAGTGATGAAGCATTTCCCACATAACTCAAAAACTATCCAACATTCTGTGACGAAATTTTTTATGTGTATTTATGCATGTCATATTTACAATATGATACAAGTTCACTACCAGTACTCTACCTTTGATAGATTGTCTGATAAAAAATAAATTCATTTTCAAAAAATGGTCAAATATCAGTATTTTCTCCTAACACAAAATAAAAAAAGAATATATTATTTATTAAGGAATGTAGTTGAAAGATCATGATATTGTAAACATGAGTTTCAGCAATAAAATAAAAGAGAGAGACCATGAAAAAGTTAACAAGTTTATGAGTCATGAGGGAAACGCTTCATCACTGCACAGTGAACTACCACCATTATTAATTTTGAAAAAATATATATATAATTTTTTTTTAATCGTAAAAATATTTTTCTTATATAGCAGAAGGACAGTGTTTTATACATACCAATTTTCATTACTGTACACGATACAGTAATGAAGGAAAAAAAATGTTGAATATTTCCAAAAATTTTAATGCTGTAAGCTGTACCTAACCCCTTAAAGTTCAAAGAAAAATAATGACATGTTGTCAATACCCGCCCCCTAGTCATTACTTAAGGAATATATTGTAATATTAAATCTGTAGTGCTCGGGAAAAGTGACACAAGTCAGTTTCCACAAACCTTTTTTGATAATTTATTGACAACTTACGGAACATCTGTTCGCTTGGAAAAAAATACATAGGTATTCCTCCCATTACAATAATTCATACAGAAAAAAATCAAATCGATATAAACCAGTGTAAGTTCTCAATAAATTATCAAAAAAGGTTTGTGGAAACTGACTTATGTCACTTTTCCCAAGCACTGCAGAAATAATAGTGCTGATTAATATACAATTCATTTTCCATTTGCTCAACACGTACATACAAAACAAACATAAACAAGACAAAGCTAAATTTTAACTAAGATTTAAAAACTTTAAATGTAAACGTTGTCAGTTTATGCATAATGTTAAGAGAAAATGTGAAGAAACTGGTAAGAAAAGTTGTATGTTAAACATACTGGTAACAGTAACTGAAATAAGTAAATTGAATTGGTGGTGTTCTAATACAAGCTTCAGCTGTATTTTCAATATTCATGTAGAATGGAGAGGGAAGGGGGAAGGACAAGGCAGAAAGGTGAGTACAGGTTAACTTTGAGTCAACATTAGTCAGCTGTCTCTACAAGTTGGTGCTTTACTATGTTAATTAAAACATAAAAATGGTAAAAGCTTCCAAAGTACTTGTGAAAAACAAGTTTCACATCATTGTGTTCACCTCAAATTTCATTTCATCATTCGGATATCAGAGATCATCATCTTATTGTATTCTATTAGTACTCTTTGAGGGGAGGGGCATAGGCTGGAGACTGCCCTCACACACAGACCGCTTGAATGGGCCCACTGTGCTACCTGGAATGGAATGATGTGCATGCTCTAGGCCCTCTGCACTACAGATTCCTCTATGGACCACCCACAAACTCCCTACAACCTTTCCACATAGGCATCACCACAGTCCCTCATACCCAGTCCCACGAGTTACCATGAGCCACAGTGGAGAGCTCACAGTATATAGCACTACCACCAGTAACTAATGACCACTTACCAAATTCAGTTGGGGGCCAGCAACTGACTCTACATTGGACACAAGCTTGAACGGCGATGATAGAAGAGAAATGTAATAATTATGATGGCGAAATCAGTCCGAGGTCCAATGCCAAACACTGCCCAGTAATTCTGCTTCAATTGGTTGAGGGAAAACCTCGGAAAAATCTCAACCAGGATTTCAATCAGGGGCCGCTTGTTTCATTGTCAGACATGCTAACCATTACTCCACAGTGGTGAACCATCTTCCTATTAGTAGGGGGCGGATTTTAGCATATTTGCATGTTTTATTCCTTAGTTGTAAATCATATGCTACTACTATATAAATGCGTTTCAAGTTATAACTAAATGTCAAGATTTTATAATGCATATTTAAGGGATTAATGCATATTTCAGCTTTTAGTGCATATAAAAGCATATTTTGTTCTTTTTAAGCATTGTTGGGTGCTGTGCATAGACATTTCGCTAGCCTGCGCTATGAGCGTGCTAAACTAGTCCCGGCTATCAACTGGTTACTTGTACAGGATTCATATCATATCGCTAACACTGGTTTATGAATACGAAAAACGTTAATTTGCTGATCATCCACCGGAAACCCGCACTAAGAATGTCTATGAATATGGCCCTAAATGTGTTTAAATCAGGATTAAGAACACGGAAAATCAATAAAAATGGAATAGAGAAGAAATGCAAACATTGAAACACATTACAGCTATATTTAATTTATTGCAATATGACATCATACAGACAGTGCACTGTTATCAGGGAATCATTGTGAGCAATTACATGTGCAATCAACAAAGCCCTGTGATGAATAATTTCAAGGGAAAAATTGTTCCAGGGCCGGGTATCGATCCTGGAACCCTTCGATTAGCGCACGAATGCTCTACTGACTGAGCTACCCCTACAATTCTCCCCTTTATATCCACACAACTCAAATGGGCTGACAAGACACCAGAAACCCAGCTTTGAGTACACACAATTCTCAGTTGGTAGAGCATTCATGCGCTAAGTGAAGGGTTCTGGGATCGATACCCGGCCCTCGAACAATTTTTCCCTTGAAATTATTCAAGCCTGCTTCACAGGGAGCTTCTACCTGAAAGCCAGATTTGCATAAAGCCTTGTGATGTTGAAAGGAGCTTCTCATCATTTAAAAAGAATCTTGTGTGTAGATAATATAAAACGCTTGTTACCTAACAATCTAGGAGAATATGCAACTCCAGCAGAAATAAATGAAGTTATGTATAACAGGAAAACCACCAATAATAGCAAATTGCTTAAAATCGAAAAGTTTTTTTAAGTGCATATTTTGTTATTTCTAGTAAATATATCCTGGTTTTAAGTGCATACGTGCGTGCATGTTTTGCCGTTTTTAATACTGCGACAGCAGGCCGGAGAGTTCGCGTGCGTCCGGCAGAAGGAAGGCACACTGCGGCATTACGCGAGAAAAGGAGAGGGTAAACTACGAGACACGGACTTCGGCGGGCAGTGGGCTGTGCGAGGTGAAGGGGGAAAAGAAGCAGTGAGAAACAGATTGTTCTGGAAGCTCCGCAAAGCGACGCAAGCCGATTGTGTGGAAGCTACTCGATGCAGTACATTCTAGAAGTGTGATTTAGTAATAAATAGAAGGGGCAAGAGAGCCAGAGCCAGTTTAGTTTGGACAGCGAGTTCAGTTTGTGAATCAGCAGCACCCAGGCGGAAGCAACGCATCCAGGAATCTTGGGTTCGACATGCAGTGAACTTGAGTAACTGAGGCAGCATCCAGGAGGAAGCAACGCATCCGGAAGTCTTGAGTTCGAAGTGCAGTGGACTGTCTCTGGAAGTCTTGGGTTCGATATACCGCGAACTTGAGTGAATGAGCTAGAAAAAAAAGCCAAGGCAAACGAACTGTGACCTGAGAACTGACAGTTTTGTGTTGTAAATAGTGCTTTGTCAACATCAGTTGAAATTAGGAGTGCATTGTTGTTCTTCTCAAAAATAAACGTGAATAATCATTGTCGTTCTGTGGAGGGCAATAACGACTACTGTGTTCCTGTGTTGAGTGGAATACCCATTGTTGACGGGAGTGTTTAAACCCAGAAATAAAAAGTCATTATTGTTGTGAATAAAAGTAACATTATTGTTGAATTAAAAGTCACAATACATATGAATTCGCCTCCTACTTATTAGTATAAAGCTAAAACCTAAAGCATTATCATTGACGTGTTATATATTTCAGTTGCTTCAATTCTTACAACACATGTTTCTTTTATGTTATATATCACAATCTATTTTCTTTGTCCAGCGGTGGGTCTCAGACTCATTTCGCCTTCATTAGCATCATTTCATGAATCAGGTCAACCAGGATATCGTGGCAGATATGATTCTGGGATTCGCCTACAGCTGCACAAACCCCAGGGAGCTGTAGGGGCTTCAAGAGTGGACTACAGTAGACCGGGGAGTGTAGCTCCCTCGAACAGGTGACATTCTGGTGAATCGCACAATCTACAGTAGCGTGGCCTTCTGGTGAAAGGAATGCAAGCAAGTGAATTGTGAACAGATGTCATTGATCTGAGGAGGTGACACATTAACAGGGAGACAGAAAGGCATTGCCGTTCACACAGACTTAGTCAGAACTGAATGCCACAGCCACATTGATAAAATGGCATGACACTAAACAGTGAATCACGTGCTTAAAGAGTGCTCCTAAATCATCCCAAATAAAAAGATTGTCCATTTTGAATCTTGTGTACATTACTTTTAACACTTGAATATAAGAAATTGATTAACTAGCGGACATACTCGTGTTAATTATGTTAGTCTGTGCGGCTTACAGGTGTTTCGGTGCTTCATCACACCATCCTCAGAGCCTACTAGATCTCGGCGTCATCTCGAACTTCTCTGCCTGTTGTGTGGGTGCGTTTGATTGTTGAAAAGTGGAGTCCAATAGTGTGTATGTACTGAAATTTATCTGTGTGTTGAGAATTTGATCGGGGTGTGTTTTAGTGTGTTTGTATATTTCGTATTGTTCTAGTGTGTTGAGTTTTTGGTTCTTGGGTTCTATGTGTAGGATTGTAAGCCGCACAGACTAATATAATTAACACGAGTAAGTCTGCTAGTTAATCAATTACTTAAAAAGATTGTACCGGTACAATAAATCCATGGCTGCAGTGCTTGCTTACAGGCCCTCCTCCAGAAAAAAAATAAATGTCAGAAATTAAGAATAGGTAGTAATAATCTGAGAAAATAAATAAAAATGCATATGAAACTTTTGCATACTGAAGGAAGACTTGCGGGTAAGAGAGCAGTTTCAGAATGTTTAAGGAAAAAAAATGATGGGAATTATTTAAAACATTATACTAGCTGTAATATAGTAATTTCCAAGATTTATATTTTATAGACAGATTCACTGTATAATTAATATTCTACTTTATAAGGCAAGATGAAACATTAACGTAATATCCAATATAAATACGTGCAGATACACATTATTTTTTATTATAAATACAATTCAAAAACATAAAATTTCAAATTCAAACATTACGTACCAACATAAAACACTTTAACACCAACAAAACTACTTATTCCTTGATTTTTCACATATCTCTCTTATGCAAATACAGAACCAGGAAACAGGTTTTGCTGAGGTAAATGCTGTCGACCTTTTATTGTTACAGATCAAACACAGTTGTCAAGAAAGTAGTGTGTACATTTCCCTGGATCGAAAATGGGAAGGTTCTGTGTTGCATAGTATGGACAGATAACACAGGCTGAAGGGATGTCAAGGTTAGACCATTAGTGTACCACTGACTTCCATTCAGTGCAGTTCAGTTCATTCTGTGGTAATTAGGGCTAGGATTTTGATGACCTATAAATCATAAAAAATGTCCTAAAAACAATGCATTTATGACCTAAAAATCTTTCAAAAATGCCCTTAAAAATGCCCCAAAAGTTGATCTTTCATTCTAAAATTGACTTAGTAGGAAAAGGAGTTTTGTGCTACTTTATATTTAGACTAGTAATTAAATTAAATTCTAGTACCAACATTTAAGTTTATTTAATTTTACGTAATTTTTTCTAAGTGGTACACTTTAATTAATTATTTTACCTGATGTAGTTTCCATGTAGTCCACCACAAGGCCACTCTTATCCGGAATTAGCAAGTATAGAGGAGTCTATATTGAAGGGGTGGTTGGACTGAACCATTACATGGGGTGTATTACGTTAAAAGAGCAATATTTGTGTAGAAAAACGATTAAAATATTATACAAAATAATGGGTATTAGCCACTGGCGAAGCTCAGTCGGTTAAGGCGCTTGCCTGCCGATTCGGAGTTGCGCTCGGGCGCGGGTTCGATTCCCGCTTGAGCTGATTATCTGGTTTGGTTTTTTCAGGGTTTTCCCAACCGTAAGGCAAATGTCAGGTAATCTATGGCGAATCCTCGGCCTCATCTCTCCAAATATCATAACACTATCACCAACTCCATCGACGCTAAATAACCTCGTAGTTGGTACAGCGTCGTTAAATAACCAAGTAAAAAAATAATGGGTATTAATGGACAAAATATGAAGACAAAATATCAAAGGAAATAAACATTATTTTATATTAATAATGGGGATTTGCGGCCAAAATTAAGTGAAAATGCTTCAAAAATGTCCGAATAACACAAAAGATGCTCTTATGAGTTGAAACAGGCAAAAAATGCAAAAAATTGCCCTAATAAATATGTCTTAAAATACTCAGTTTATCACATAACATATAAATACTAAAGCGGCTATGTTTCTGGCTTACTAGAAAAAAGATGCAATTTCATCAAAATCCTAGCCCTAGTGGTAATGCAGTAGGCCTACACATTAAAACAGCGAATCTTCCATTTATGATAAGCCTATACGGGTGTATCAAAACATGTGGGAAAGCTCTGGGGAATTGATAGAGGACCTGAAAACAAGCAAAAAAGTTCATATAAACATACGGTCAATTTTGCTTAGTTTTGTAGTTACAGTCAATGTTTGTGGTGTACATAATATCTGTGATGATAAAGTTTAATTTACAACTTACAATACTTTTTTCTTATACAAAAACTTCTAACTTTTACAGAAAGTGTTCAAAAGCTATAACATAGGCTTCTGAGTGCCGCATCATCGACTGCCTTACTCGCTCCTATATTCCAGGCGTCTGCCGTATATGATGACATCCTTCTTCAAGTCGCTAGTGAAGAATTCTGGAATACACAATGCCCTTTAAATGACACCATAAGTAGAAATCCAATGAACTGAGGTTGGAAGAACGAGCAAGCCAGAATGTCGCTCCTTCACAGCCTATGCATTTATTAGGAAATCGCTCATTTAAAATTTCTCTAACAGCAAGAGTAAAATAAGGCAATGTCCAATCATGCATAGTTTCATCACAGATATTATGTATACCACAAACAATGACTGTAACTAAAAACCTGAGCAAAATTGACCATTTGTTTATATGAATTTTTATGCTTGTCTTCAGATCCTCTATCAATTCCCCAGAGCTTTCTCACATTTTGATACACCTTGTATATACCTATATTAAGAATAAATCGTAGAGTCGTGCTATATTTCTATGGAAATATCATGGCATTCATTCATCTGATTCAACAATCCTGAATTTCGTGAAAAAAGTGAAATCAATCAATCTTCTTAATGTATCCAGCTGTTTGCTGACAACATAAAGTCCACTATAGTCCACTGTAGTCTATTCAGTTGTTGTTTTTCACGAGAAATGAGGGGTATTTTGATCGGTGTTCATTATAGATGACTGTTGCTAGTAGCCGAAGGTGGGGTGTAGTATAGTGTACCCTCTCGTGGGTACTCACCTTGTCGTGGTGAGGGGGCTTAAACTTGTTGTTTAAGCTAACAAGTAACAAAGAGGTACCCACATAAGTTGCATTATCACAAACGCAGTCCCACTATATTTTTCACTGTTTATATTCATGGACTCCCTCAGTGTAAAATTCTCCAGAGGTAAAATAGTCCCTCAATCGGATCTCCGGGTAGTGACTGCACTGAGAGATCCCAAGAATCGTACTAAAGTACTTATTTGGAACACCAAAAGTCACACCGTCCAGTCAATCAGAAAAAAGTAAAAGAAACTGGCACATTTTAAAATAAAAATGAAATTATTAAAATTAAAATTTTATAAGACAGGAGTTGTTCATAAATCGAATGAAACATACCATGTTCAATTCCATCAATAGGGACGAAAGTTACGAGATTTTCTTTCCAAAAACTGATGTACTGAATCACCACAAGATGGGATGTTACTTGACCATGTCACTTTTCTAATACAGCCATACTAAGCGAAACCTGTTTCCAGGCATACAGAGATTAAATTGAAGAGTAACAAGATTATATATTTCATAATAAAAATAATTTTAAATGTCTACTACAATATAGTTGAGCAATTAATATGTTCATTGGAAGACAGGATTGCTGTATTAACTAATAACACATCAATTACCAAAGTAAAATGGTATACAAATCATAGAATTAACAAGGTGAGAAGATCGAAAACTATAGTGCAATACAAATCTTAAAGAAAACTTCATGTGTATTTCAAATATTATAGAGACAAATGAAATCATGACTAAACTTTTATATCATGACTCCAATTCAAATAATTGCTGCAACTAAAAAATTGTTTTAGCTTTATTTGACTCCAAGTATGGAAATTTAACATAAATGTAACTGTTCAATTCCACCTGCATCTGAATGTGTCTGGATGTCGTTTGTAAGCAGAACATTAGACTTATTAGGTTTTTAACTGTTAAAATGCACAATCTAGTTACTTTACTAATATAATAAATTATCACAAAAATATTAAAATTAAATTCTCAAAATACTTAATTTCAAAATGGCAAGAAACTTACACAGGCACACCCTATTTAAACCAACAAGATGAATTTTACTGCATCATAAAATTCGTTATTAGCAAAAGGTTGTCAGTTTTCATACGAAAGAAAAATATATCTCCAAGGCAATGTTAAGAAGAACAGAATTTTAATGTCCTAATAATGGTAACATATTAAAATCTTGTTGCAAATCTTCCTTACCACACTATAACACTCTAGAAACCTCTTGCATTTACTAAGCCCCATCCGTTATAAGCTATTTGGGAATATCTTTAGTATTAATCAGGGAAATGGTATGTCTTTCTTGCATGAAAGAATCGTTTGAGCATACTTATCCCTTGTATAAAATAAGTGTTCCAGGAGTTACCATAGAAAGTATTTGACAATTTTGATACTTATACATTATGGTAACTGCTTATTATTGTGTGTCAAAGTACCCAATCCACTAAATAAGCTAAGCACTGATCTATGATCTAAACTAACCTAGTAAGCATGTAGATGCATTATATACTAGGGCATGGCACCATCACTACTGTTTCACACTAAATTTATTTAGGTTACTTTTGACATCACATACTTCAAATATAGTCTCTTGCCATGTCTATGATAAATTTCCAAATTCTTGGAAGACGGCGGACTCCATCTCCAGTAACATTTCTGGATCTCTCTCTCTCACTGATCAATCTAAAGCTCTTCGAATGTCAACTCTTGATTGAAAACGAATGCCTCGCTTCCACCGAATTTGCAATAGTTCAGTATGGTAGGACTTCTCTCTCACAGGCTTCTTATAATGCACTAAAGCAATGAGTTGCATGGTTTTCTCTTGCTATTTGGAAACAGCCATATTTACAAAATATGGCTGCTTCGAGACTTTCAATAATCCAAATTTATGAAACAATCGCTGCTCTATTTTGTAGTACAAGATTTCAATGGTCACCGCTAGGAGCACTGATTTACAGCATTGTTGCCATCACTTATCGAATGCCCTAGTAACTATAGTCCCGTCACTCTTATTTCCAGCAGCCAATTAAGTTGCAGGTCAGCTACATTTAAACGTGTGCGTCTTGTGATTCGCTGCTGATGACATTATGCACTTCCTAAGGCTCGATAAATACTTAATATAATCGCCCGCCATTTTGGCTCTTTCGTTGGCGTTCGCAGGAAGCACACGAGGACGTTATTTTCTGCTCAATTACAGTGTGTTTGATTTATTATATTCGAAGCTATGACATGATAATGTTTAACGGTGCGGCATACACATTCCTCATCTGGTAGCTCGGCAACGAAAGAACAAATATGGCGAACGATAATGCCTACCTAGACTTTATAGAGCCTTCACTTCCTAAGGCGTAAGCAAAGCGGAGGAGTCACGCCGGAAATAACAGTGACGCGACTATAGGATCTACTATAATTTACGAAGCTAATCTAGAATGAGCATGTTGGCATGAAATAAAATGCATTATATAAATTAACAATTATTTACGAACTGCATGGTTCACAGGAAGTATATGAGTGACTACCGGTACTAATACTAAAGACTAGCCAAATAATAGGGTAGGCCTGTGTTATATAGTGTAAGATGCTTTAAAATGCAATAAAATCCTCCTAAAAGCATATCATAAAATCAAAACTGCAATTCTACAGTATTTTAATTAAACAAAGCATAAACACTGTAGAATTGACATTACCACAGATATATTTTAGTTGTAATTTAAAACCGTACTACTATGTATATTATAAAAACACAATATCACTAGCAACACCTTAATATCAAAGCAATTTCATTGCGTAATTAAGTACTGTACACTTGAATCCTCACAAAAATTTAAGATTCACATTTATTATACTTAGAATTGACTCTTATAAATCTTTGGTGTATAAATCTGATATTTTAAAAGTATCTTTTATGTATTTCAGAAACATTTCACCATATTCATTCATTTGAATATCATTACTGTACTATTCAATTTGCTAATTTTTAAAAAAATAATAGGCCTATCTGGAACATATAATGGCTTTTTAGGACGTATAAATAATTGTGATCTGTAGTGTTTAAGGCATTATTCCAGTATGTCTGGAAAGACTGACCATATGGAAACATGGTGCTGTGCTATGTCTGAATGCACTATTTCTCTTAAAGTTCATACATTAAACTTAAATTCTCACTATTCTAACCCAAGTTTTAATCCTCACTATCCCTTAAAATGTCTTAAAAGGATTGCTACGGAAACAATGTAGGTATACTGAAAAATATTATTTCAAATCTTGTAGCTCACTGGAAATAAACAGAAGGATCATTCTACCTTGAAGGAACATCAGTTGATTTTTTGGATGCAATGAGAATCCAATTTTTTATTTATGATTATTTATGGCTATTATCTCTGACTGAGATTCCAGCTAATACATCATTCTATTATCACTTTATTAGGCAGTATATCTCACTTGGCGATATGTGACAGAGGAAGAACAATATTGTTGCAAATATCTCAAGTCTGATTAGTGAACTATGTTACTAGTCTGCAATGTATGCAATGGAGGGGAAAAGAAACTAGTTAACACATCTCATTATCCCCTGGCATAGTTGCCTCATAAGTAATGCCTTGCTGTCACTTTTGAGGTTTTAACCAGTCTTGGAACAGTTGACTGAACAAATAGCTACATTCCTTCTGTAGACTGTAGCCATCTAGGAAGGTCACCTACTCTCTTGGCTCCATTTGTTAACATAACCTTAAAACTGGGCAAAGAATTTCGGGCTAAAATAACTTTTATAAGATTGGACTAAGCTCCATTTGTTAACATAACCTTACAACTGGGCAAAGATAATTTCGGGCTAAAATAACTCTTATAAGATTGGACTAGGCTCCATTTGTTAACATAACCTTACAACTGGGCAAAGAATTTCGGGCTAAAATAACTTTTATAAGATTGGACTAGGCTCCATTTGTTAACATAACCTTACAACTGGGCAAAGAATTTCGGGCTAAAATTACTTTTATAAGATTGGACTAGGCTCCATTTGTTAACATAACCTTACAACTGGGCAAAGAATTTCGGGCTAAAATAACTTTTATAAGATTGGCTAGGCTCCATTTGTTAACATAACCTTACAACTGGGCAAAGATAATTTCGGGCTAAAATAACTTTTATAAGATTGGACTAGGATCGCCATGGCGATCCAGTAGCTAGAGCATTGAACTCATAATCCTATAGACCCAGGTTCGATTCCCAGCATACCCTCAATTTATGACTTATATGTTGGAAATCCATAATTCAGGTACCTAACACAGAGGTTTTCTCTAGGAAGCTCCGATTTCCCTGTGACATCTCAACAAATCTCCATCATCATCTCATTTCATCTCGGACATAGTGTAGACCAGCCTCCTATGACACACCCTGGGCAACGACTCTATCAGTAAACTGGTCTACACAACTGGCTTCATATTGGTGAATGACGAACAGTCAAGTACCCATCAAAAAAAAAAGACGGATCTAGGTCATCAACTGAAATCAATCAATACAGTGTGATATGTAAAGCTGCACATAGTAGTTTAAGATATATCCCTGAATACTTTTCTTGTACCCTACTTTGTGGAACACTGCCTTAAACAACAGACATTCGAGTAAGGTACAAATCCCTTGAAAGATATAGGCCTACTTAACAATCGAAATTTCACAAAAACTGCTAGTAAATGTTATTTAATATATTGTATTACTTACTTACTGGCTTTTAAGGAACCCAGAGGTTCATTGCCGCCCTCACATAAGCCCGCCATTGGTCCCTATCCTGAGCAAGATTAATCCAGTCTCTACCATCATATCCCACCTCCCTCAAATCCATTTTAATATTATCTTCCCATCTACGTCTCGGCCTCCCCAAAAGTCTTTTCCCCTCTGGCCTCCCAACTAACACTCTATATGCATTTCTGGATTTGCCCATAAGTGCTACATGCCCTGCCCATCTCAAACGTCTGGATTTAATGTTCCTAATTATGTCAGGTGAAGGATACAATGCTTGCAGCTCTGCGTTCTGTAACTTTCTCCGTTCTCCTGTAACTTCATCCCTCTTAGCCCCAAATATTTTCCTGAGAACCTTATTCTCAAAAACCCTCAATCTCTGTTCCTCTCTCAAAGTGAGAGTCCAAGTTTCACAACCATACAGAACAACAGGTAATATAATTGTTTTATAAATTCTAACTTCCAGATTTTTTGACAGCAGACTAGATGACAAAAGCTTCTCAACCGAATAATAACACGCATTTCCCATATTTATTCTGCGTTTAATTTCCTCCTGAGTGTCATTTATATTTGTTACTGTTGCTCCAAGATATTTGATTTTTGAAGGATAAATCTCCAACTTTAATAGTTCCATTTCGTACAATATTCTGATCACGAGACATAATCATATACTTAGTCTTTTCGGGATTTACTTCAACCCTATCACGAGACATAATCATATACTTAGTCTTTTCGGGATTTACTTCCAACCCTATCTCTTTACTTGCTTCAAGTAGAATTTCCGCGTTTTTCCCTAATTGTTTGTGGATTTTCTCCTAACATATTCACGTCATCCGCATAGAATATATTGTATTACCCTTTAAAAAAAAAAAGTACCTGTATACACATAGCTGGGAAATTTGATTCTGGCCATAAGAACATGTTAAACAGTCATTTATTGGCGTGATCGGGAAGTCTAAGATGACTGTGCATGTTCAGAGACTACTAAACAGTTTTATACGAAAAATTGAACAGTCAGTAATTGGCTGAAAAGACGTCATAAATAAGATATAATAAAATGCACTTCTGAAACCATATAACAAGTACAAAATCAGAATGAACCTATGTAGGCCTTTAACAGAGTAAAGCATGATTCAGTCCCTTATTGTAATACAAAGCATATCTGAGTGCAAGTTATTTTCATAGTTGCTATGTAAAAAAATACTGCCATTGTTGCAACTATGGTTTCTAGGATGATTACATATTATGCTATATAACAGAATAAAAATAAAACCCATTCCTTAAAAAAAAAAATTGTACACTGAAACTCCTATACAAAATAACATTTGTCCCTATGTAAATCTAGTAAATGCCTATTCCGACAAATGACAACTAAATATGCAGACTTCAACATGTAATAACACAATCATTTTTCAAATACCTTGTCTCAGATTCTTAAACCTCACATAGGCAGACTTCACAGCACTTTCGAGGGCAAATATACCACCCAGTACCACGAAGACTGTGCATATAACCTGGGCAGATAAACTTGCACGTTTAGGAAACCAAAGAGTGTAGATACCGAGTATCTCAGTGACCACACCAATAGCAAATGTCACTATCCCAACCAGATTGTGAAGCAGCTTCATTTTAGCGGGCTTCACATAATGTTTCAACCTAAAAGCAAATAATGTTATAACCCCTCCACTACTAGTAATACCAACAAAGATCAAGAACACCAAACCGATTATGGCATGCCATGATTGGAAATGATTTTTATTGTTTATATTTTTGTTGACAACTATAATTAAGAACCCTACAAATATACAAGTTGCAGCACTTGCTTGTAAAACCCAATGCATGCGGACTCTTCCTTGATGACCGAGTTTCGATGCAAGAATGTTATCTTTGGACATTATCATCACAGCTTCTGCCATCAACAGAAGAGACTGTAAGAGAACAAGCCACGATTGGAACATAGTCATGAAATAGTAGACTTAAAAAACAAAGTGCACTCATATGAAAGAATAAAATAAAATATTCAGTAATATTTTCAATTAATATACAAAATTTAAGATGAAAATCCCACTATTTAGACTTAGCCTAAATATCACATTGAAATTTGCTTCAAAGTAATATTAAGAACTGAATAGACTACTCATAATATGAATAAATATACAGTATTTTCAGGAGTGGTCTTAGCATCAATTACCAGGTATTAATCAAACATCACTGAGTTAACAGACCTGTGTTGGCAAAGAGAAGAATTTAGTAAAACTTAAGATAAAATTATCCTTACATACTCTTAACAATTCATTTAAGAATTACTGAAGTTTTATTATCTGAAACTCTGGCATTACATAATATTTAAAAATAATTGCTCATCTCCTTCTTCAAAATGAATAATTCTATTTAAGTAGAACAAACATATAGGCCTATATGTTGGTAATTCTTTTGGAAAGCTACAGTGAAGACGGTACAATTTTCTTTTGTTTCACTGACTTCTGTGAGATGTATATGTTACCGTAAATGTACGAAGACCGGTAAATGTTAGAATTTACTGGTATAACCTAACATTTACCATTATAGTGCGGTAAAACCCCAAAATATCTTATTAGATTCATACATTTTGAACTTTTACCAATAAATGTTGGTAAATCTCAGAATTCACCAATGCGAGCTGGTAAAAGCTAGATCGAAGAATCCAGAACGAAGAATCCTGCCTCCGTTGTGCAGGTTCAGACATATTTATAGGATCGATGAAGTGAAGCAGTTCTGAGAGGCTGTTAAAGAAGTTCTTGAAATGTAAGCGAAGAAAATGAAATTAGCCACTTGTAACAAAATTACAAAACTTTCAGTTGACAGAATTTGAGAATCAAAGTACCAGATGTAGACAGGGCAAAAATTGACGCAAAATCAATCATAGCAGTGGTCATAAATTCAAGATGACGAGTTTTATCAACTTTGTACCAAAGCTGGCAAACTGAAGTCATTGCACACTAGGATCAATTTACATTGTACAAAGAAAATTTTATTAGGATCGAAGTAGGAAAAGAAGAAATTAGTGTACAGGAAGTGGTTGGCAAACTATCTTTCGTTGGAGAAAAAGGGTCCAAAAAGTGTAATTGTTAAAAAAGCGTTCAATAAAAAATGTTTGTGTAAATCATCTTCCATGTTGTATAGGCTAATTCTAAATGTCATAAAAGCCAATCTTGTTGTAACAAGAATTAACATTCATAATGTTTGTTTTACTTTATTTGTGACCTGGACCGTTCGAGGGGATGTAAAGGCTTTGTTAATTTTTGTATGGAATACAATAACAGACAGTGGTTAAAACTATAATATGTTTCACTATTTTTAATATGAAATATTGTTTATTATACTCACATTGGAATGTAAGAATATTTAAATAATTTCAATTTAAAATAAATACAAATTATTTCAGCCATTGCTGAGGTAATTTTTATTTATGTTTTAAAATAATCATAAGACAACAATAAAAAGATGAATCGGAGATAGATATGTAAAAGTGTGAAGAACGGCAAATCTTAATAAAGGTTTTTTATTAAATTAATACTATTTTACCACAACTGATCGGTAAATCCTGAGATTTACCAACATGTCTTGGTAAAAGTTCAAAATGTATTTATCTAATAAGATATTTCGAGGCTTTACCGCACTATAACGGTAAATGTTAGGTTATACCGGTAAACTCTAAGATTTACCAGTCTTCGTACATTTACAGTAACATAGCCTATATAATGATAAACACGTGGTTTTAGTTTGCAGCCAAAAATAGGCCTACTTTCAACATAAGAATTGTTTGATAAGTTTACTTACCTGTAAGTTGTAGCCCCCTCTTTTGTTACTAGTTACCAGTACCAAATGACATACTAGAGGTCCAGAACGAATTACTAGGGAAATGATCCGTTTCTCTAGTATTGAGACCTGGAACCTCTCGAGTGCTATAGGAGTTTTATTTAAAAGTATTTGTAACTGCGAGCTAAAAACCACGTATTTATTACTACATTAATCTCACAGAAACCAGTGAAACAAAGGAAAATTGTGCCTTCTTCAGTGAAGCTTTTCTGGAGATTTACGTTATTGTTTTCTGTTCACTTTCCATTCCGTACTCTAATTTAAAATGCTAAACTAAGCAAGCACATTTCTCATATACGTAATACAAATACCAAAAGGTTTATAAAGCAGGTAGGTTTTAATCTTTACAGTAGCGTTACCATAAAGTATGAATGATAGATAATAAAAATTAAGTTACTAAATAAAAATATGAATAGAACTAAGTAAAATGTGGGGCTACTAACATCTGTAACATCACCAATATCGGTGTTATCATTAATAGGTCTACAATATGATTTAGAAGTTATGCTGGTGGAGTGATAAGTCATAGATTAATATTGTAATCTGGTAATCATGTGAATTAATAGCCAATTTTCCAGTTCCCAATAAATAAAACCGGGCAAGTAAATGGACACGTTGGGAAACAAGATTTGGTACACAGAAGTACTGCATACAACAATAGATATATTAATTAGAAGTTCATGCTGTAAAACTGTATAGGCCTACAATAACTTACATTTTAGTGTGGGTTTTATGGTGCAGTTTTTACAAGCGATAACGTTAATCAAGATTATCTTATTAGTTTTCACGGCTTCCCGTTTTCGCATAAAATATAATTAGAAAAACTATTTTTAAATGAGCATGTCATATAATACTGATTATAAGAGAAGTAAGGTTAGGTGCCTTCAATTCTGTAAGTCTCCATAAAATTTTATGTTCCGTTACTGAATAAATACTCACCCCAATTGTCATACATGTTGGATGCCATGAAAACAGACTATATTCTTCAAAACAAAGATAAATTATGTATATTGTAAAAATAAAAAATATCAGATGACTTAGCAAGCTCATGGCTGGACCGATTACACCATTTGTATCATTCGTCTTGTCCGCCGTGGAATATCTTTTGCCATCTTCATCTTCGCCCGCGTCATTTGGATTCAGAGCAGCACTGACTCTTTTTCTATATTGTTCAAGACTTTCTTCCTCTTCTTCTCTTAATACTTCTTCCATTGTTGTATACGTTTGTTATCTATTTATACGTATCACTTGTTAGAAAAAATATCCGGCACTGTTATCATCTCGTCATATCTCATTATATAAATTATGTGACGTCAAAATATAAGATCCTTTATAATGATGCTGTTAGGCGCTGTAGGCCACCCTCCTCACCAAGCAAGCGATAGTATTGCCTATACATGAATTTATAGGCGGAATATCTGTTGATTGATACTGCCCCTTATCTATCACTTTTACTCTACTGATGAACAGTCACTAGATTGGGAAGCATATCAGCTGCATTAGTTTATATTATTAACTGCAACACAGAGGTTTATCAATCGTCTGTACTTCAGCAGACACGACGGATCATTTATCTCCAGCACGTCGAGACAGAGTACTAGTCCACACTGACTCACAGTAAACACTAGTGGCGAGCTATTTATAGCTTTGACTCTATTAAGTATTTTTAAAACGTGGTTGGCGCTGCTCAATATGAACTTAATAAAGACAAAATAATGTATTCTCTTCGAAACAATTATTAACGATTGACTAAAAAAACAGCAGTTTTCTTTCTGTTTGTTATCTGCAATTCAGTACAACAGCTTTAGTTTGGTGAACGAATTTGTTCTTAAAGGGAAGGACCTACAGGAAATGTCTTTCCTCATATAATTTTAAGTAAAGCCTCTAGTTCCCTAACACAGTATCATATTAATGTATGAAGCCTTTTAAATACAACATTTTCACTTTTGCTCTTTATGGTACAGTCACGAACATAAAAAATGTAAAAATGCAGCATTATAAAGAAAAATATATATCTGCTCTCAAGAGTGTTTCAGAATCACAAACTTTGTCTTAAATGAAAGCTAAAAGACTGCTATTCAATTTTATTTTATAATTTTTTAGAAATGTTAATTTTTTACATTTTTATTTTGCATTTTTATGAACAGAAAGAAAAATTGCACGTTTATTTTTAACATATTCTTTAATTTGCAATTTGACAACTTCCTCTTACAGAATCATTAATGTATAACGTGAAAATATGCCCTGAAAATTTTATTCAATTATCTCTATTATTGTGTGAAGTATTAAATCTGAAAGAAACAAACTCCGAATATTAATATGGAATTATAAACTGTATCATAAAAAATCGTTTAGATGCGCTTAACAAGTAAAAATAAATTAGCAATATCTTGTAAAAATATTTTAGAAACATTCAGAGTAAACTTTTTTCCGTTTCAGCTTTATTCGGAAAGTTTTTATTCATATTAATGCTTTTTAAAGTGTGATTTTATCGAAATAAAGTGAGTGTATGGAAATAAAGTAGTCTACAAAGGAATTTTCTGTTTCGCACGAGTTTAAGACAGCCAAGGCCAAACAGGTCCCGATTTTATATTATAACTCATAAGATATGGGTATAAGATTCTATTGTGTAATTCTATGAGTCAGCAATATGATATAATTGCATTTCCTTGAAGATCATTCATTCTTCATGTGCTTCGATCAAAAAACCTTTGACTGACGGCCATTACAAATGAAGATCTCGGGCAAAAACCTGTCAAGTCTAATTGTTTTCAAAATCGATATTTAGTAAGCACTGCATAGATAAATATATGGTGCACACTTTTGAACAAAAAAGTGTGACTTTTAGTAACGACTCTACAGTTGAAAAGGACTTGACTGTTTCATTGAGTTACGTAAAAAAAAAAAAAAAAAACAGACGGATCTTCCCGCTAGATGGAAGGTAGATCAATATTCTTTCCCCACAGTCCTATAATTTCAGTACCAATTTTAAGTACAGCTTTGGTCCTCCAAGAGCAGATACTAGTTGCGCGTTTGCCTGGTGATCCGGAGTTGCATTCAGGCGAGAGTTCGATTCCCGCTTGGGCTGATTACCTTGTTGGGTTTCTCCGAGGTTTTCCCCAACCGTAAGGCAAATGTCAGATAATCTATGGCGAATTCTCTGCCTTATCTTGCCAAATACCATCTCACTATCACCAATTTTATCGACGTTAAATAACCCAGTAGTTGATACGGCGTCGTTAAATAACCAAGTTAAAAAACTATTATAAGGTTACCCTTATTGGCTGCACTAAATTGAAGCTTTAAAATATAGTACAATAATAATTGTTTGAAAGTATACAATATACGTAATATATACATGTATTATATCTGAGGGTGCTAGAGTGTTTTTATATAAAAAAGCACTATGTATCTTTGTTCTGGCAATAACTTATTATTATTATTATTATTATTATTATTATTATTATTATTATTATTATTATTATTATTAGTGTGTTATTTAACGACGCTGTATCAACTTCGAGGTTATTTAGCGTCGATGAGATGGGTGATAGCGAGATGGTATTTGGCAAGATGAGGCCGAGGATTTGCCATAGACTACCTGGCATTCACCTTACGGTTGGGGAAAACCTCGGAAAAAACCCAACCAGGTAATCAGCCCAAGCGGGGATCGAACCCGCGCCCGAGCGCAACTTTGGACCAGCAGGCAAGCGCTTTAACCGACTGGGCCACGCCGTGGCTTTATTATTATTATTATTATTATTATTATTATTATTATTATTATTATTATTATTATTACTATTACTATTATATTTATATTATATTATATTATATTATATTATATTATATTATATTATATTATATTATATATATATAAAATATATATGCATTGATTAACCACTCAACTGAAACTCACCTGAGACTGAAGTAAGTTTCGTAGATTTATTTTCAAACAAGAAATAAATTCAGTTGAAACATGACAAAGAAATCTGTTGTATTTCCGAGACAAAAACATTCAAGTCCACTATTTAAAAAAAAATCTATGGACGAAAGAGAACTAACAAGAATATTGGTAACCACATAAAAGACTTACTAATTTCCTAATTATCGTTTATAAAATGTTTGAAATTAATGCACATTCAATTTTTGTGGAAAGTTCTTTTATCTACTGTAAATTTTTCATTTCTGGACATGATCGGTTTTTGCATCGAGGTCTTCAATTTATCCTGGGATATAATAGAAAAGAATACATTTATACAGAGTGTTTCAAAAATACGGGGCATCATTTCAGGTATGTATTTCCCACATGTACGTAGACAATCAAAATAGTTCATTACAACATGTGTCCGGAAATGCTTCATTTCCGAGTTATGGCCTTCACAACATTGAAATTCACCGGAACGTTTTTCTTTCCGCAGGTCGTTGTCATTACAGAAGATGTTCAAAATGTCCACCTTCTGCTTGAATACAGACCTCACATCGATGTCTCATTGACCTGCGAACACGATCCCAAACTCCACGAGTATTGCGTATGTCCTCAGAACATGCCACAATTCGATTCCGAAGGGATTCCAAATCAGGCACCGGAGACGAATAAACCAATGATTTTAAATGGCCCCACAAGTAGAAATCGAGAGGGTTCAGATCAGGTGAGCGTGGAGGCCAAGCAATTGGGCCACCTCTACCTATCCATCGATCGATCAGGAAACCTTCGATCCAAGTACCTGCGAGCCGTACGATTGAAGTGTGCAGGAGCGCCATCATGCAAGAAGTGAATGTGTTGACGATTGATCAGTGGAGTGTCTTCTAAAACATGAGGTATGGTGTTTTCCAGGAAGTTTGTGTACGCCTGCCCCGTAAGTCTGTTTACAAGTACATGGGGTCCAACAAATCGATCACCAATGATACCGGCCCACATGTTGCGGGAGAACCGCACCTGGTGATGAGATGGAACAGTTGCACGTGGGTTTTCATACGCCCATACATGCTGATTGTGGGAATTTGTTATGCCATCTCGTGTGAACTGTGCTTCATCTGCAAATAATACTAAGGCAGGAAAGTTCGGATTTACACCACACTGCTGCAAGAACCACTGACAGAACCTAACTCGTGCAGGGTAATCTGCTGGTGACAGGGCCTGTACACGTTGCAAATGATAAGGATACAATTGATACTCTTTCAACAGTCTCCAGACAGTCGTATGAGGAACATTGACTTGCAACGCTATCCTTCCTGGTACAAACGACGAGCCAGCGCAGCATTGCCGTCCGCCTTACCGTACATGAAGTGTATCTCTGCCAGCTCTTGATTTGAATACATGTCGCACAGTCTAACGCCTACACAACACTGAATGTAACCTTCGCCTCGGAATGAACTGTCAGAGTACCCTCTTAATGTCTCCTTTGACGGCAACGACCTGCGGAAAGAAAAACGTTCCGGTGAACTGCAATGTTGTGAAGGCCATAACTCGGAAATAAAGCATTTCCGGACACATGTTGTAATGAACTATTTTGATTGTCTACATGTGGGAAACACATACCTGAAATTATGCCCCGTATTTTTTAAACACCCTGTATAAAAGTAGCAGTGCCGAAGCTCTTAAGGGACTTTTGAGGTTTAACCTACCCAAAAAATTTGAGTTATATCTATAGAATAAATTCGTAATAACGATGTTTCGTAACATTTGGTTTCACTTCGATCCTTAGGTCTAATTCACTTCTAGTGTTGGCGCTATTATATGACATTACTACCTTATTATTCCTACATGTTGAGTCGAGAAGACGCTAAAAATCTTTATTTAAATTGACAGTAAGCTTATAACTTCTTTTCTTACATAAAATCAACTGTCACTCATCTCTGCTTAACACGTTAATATAAATCTAATACCCTTATTTCAATCTGATACAGTTGGCTAAATACACTGGAATTCTAATCAAAATTTTGTGATTTTGATACAGCAATATTTAAAATAAAAAGACAATGCTAAATCACCCATGTTTGTTAAAACAGAGTATTTGTTTTATTCATGACATATAATATATGTGATTACTTTCACGTATTAATTTGAACTAAGTTTATAAATACTTAGTTGACTAGTTTCAGCTTGGGCGTCATCTTCAGAACTGGTGATGTTCTTGTGTCTTCCGATGTTTTCATTTGGTTTGCTGCGGGTACGTTTGTGTTATGTAGTGTGGAGTCCAATAGTGTGTGTGTTCTGAAATTCAGTTGTGTGTTGAGGACTTGTTGGAGGTGTGTTTTTGTGTATTTGTATATTTCGTAATGTTCTAGTGTGTGTAGGGTCTTTATTGTTTTTACATACATACATACATACATACATACATACATACATACATACATACATACAGTCCACACCTGTGGAGTAACGGTCAGCGCGTCTGGCTGCGAAACCAGGTGGCCCGAGTTCGAATCCCGGTCGGGGAAAGTTACCTGGTTGAGGTTTTTTCCGGGGTTTTCCCTCAACCCAACACGAGCAAATGCTGGGTAACTTTCGGTGCTGGACCCCGGACTCATTTCACCGGCATTATCACCTTCATATAATTCAGACGCTAAATAACCTAGGTGTTGATACAACGTCGTAAAATAACCCAATAAAAAATACATACATATATACATACATACAGTACATTCTTTCGTTGTTTATAATAACTAATAAAATTTATTGTAGCATTGATGAACAATTATTACTTCCAAGTTAGCCATTCTTGTTGACGATTAACAACATTCAGTATCCAAATATATATATATATATATAAGTTATTACATAAACATACTTACATATACACACAGATCGTCAGAGATTGGAACTGTTTTCGGTAGATACTCCTCTGCTCGTGAGCAACGACAAAGAAGGAAATTACATACGTATTTCTTTTTATAGACAGAATTCAAGCAACAGAAATGAAAATTCTTTTAATTGTTACAGTAAGTAACAGAACAGATTAAATAAAAAATAATAATGTTGAAAAACTTACTATCTCTCCGTGTTTCTATCACTGTCATGTTCCTCTATCACTTTCTCTCTTTTAATATGCAACATAATTATGTCATTTATTTATATACACGGTACATAATAGCATATGAGAAGGAACAAATAGCCAATCTCGTGGAAGGAAGATGAATCTATTCCGTTCGCTACGCGATCAAACCATGGACTGTTTGAACGCTAAAATGCTTGCCTTGCCCACAAATCTCAGACAAGATAATTTATTTTAAGTAGTCTACATTTCAGCAATTTTTATAATCTACGAGAATACCATTCATATTACACAAAAATTTGTTCCATATTCAATTTAAGAATGAAAGCATATTGTATCGTGACAATACTATGATCATTTACTCCATTATGAGATCATAAATTATCAGAATCTAACAAAAAGGTCCATGATGTCACAATAAAAATGGAAAGGACTAACATAACATATTATAGGGAGAGGATGGTATTTCAAATTTTTTCTTATTTTATGCACATTTTTTTTTTTAATGTAGAAATATCATTACTTCATCAACTAAATTCGAGATTAGTTTTGAAAAGCCTCTCAAAGTCGTACTTTTCAAGTCCTCGCATTGTACCTTTTTTTTTTTTTTTTTTTACTAAGTTTTGATGGATATTTTTCTTATTATGTCTTGCAATCCATGACTTAACCCACAGGTGTTCTCTTTTCTTTCTTTTTCAGCAATATATATATTGTAATATTTTGAACTAATCGTATCTAAACACACATAGTAAAGTTCATCATCAACTTTTGCATATCTATGATAAAAAATATTTTTTTTATTTAACTGTAAATGGAGGCTGATGATTCTTATTTTAGGTTATCCTTGATAAAATCTTTGATATAGTATAATACCTATATTTAAAATTCGACCTTTTATTACAAATCTATGATAATAGTTATTTACGATAAATATATCGTACAACGTTTTAGCCACTTTGATAAGCAATTAATAATTTTTAATAATAGTAAATATATTGTTTTTATTAGATTTGAACATGTCTTTTATGGAGAGGCGATTGTATTAGCACAGTCTAGTATATACAGTCACGAAGCTTGAGTTGTTGAGGGTACTAGGAACAATAGACTGTGCCGGTACTATTTCGCATAATTTGTGATGAGGCAATAGTAGCGATTCTAGTGGTTAGCAACTATCTATGGATGCATATTCCGTACGTATTGAGCTTCGTGACTGTATATACTAGACTGTGCTATTAGTTTCTATCTGCGAGAGACGATTCGTTTGTTTGTTTTATTAGTTTTGAATACGACAGGTTTCTGTTTGTAACAGAAAAGGAGCAGTACTAGGAGAAATAAACAAACATTATTAAAAATTAGTTCGAACGAGGATTCAGATATTGGAAATGCTGCAAATTCTGAAATTGAATGCTTAATACCATCGAAATCCCGCGTAAGATATTCAGTCTTCTGTCAACTGCAGGAATTAATATAACAAATTGTGAACATATTGTTGTAAATGTTTACAATAAATAAAATCAATTCCATTTTATTTAATTTGATGTGTGGTTCACATTACGCAACCAGTAAGATAACAGCAGCATCATTACTTAACTAGTTGCGTAATGGAAGTATCATTACCTAACTAGTTGCGTAATGGAAGTATCATTACCTAACTTTTACATAATGAATATGTTTACAGCATTTTTATTAGTGACGTAAAGTTCACATTACATAATCAAAGTAGATAAAATATTTTGTCATAATATCTCTGTCTAAGAACTTTGATAATGTAATACCAGCCTTAGACATAGGAACATTAGTGATAAAATAAGAAATAACTGTATTTGAAGTATTGATAATATCTTGAGACAGAATACTCACAGCCTATGTAGATAAAGGTTAGAATCTTTTAATTGTGTCTTTATGAGTACAGTTGTGAATTCAGTGACGAATCATAATAACCGAATGTCCTAAGCTAGAAAATATACTTTATACATCTTCATTACACAACTTTTAACACTGTATCACTTCGGAATGTGTATGATAAGAACTTTCTTGTGTTAAATTTTAACGTACCTTGTTAACATGTTTCGACCTATTTTCGGTCATCTTCGGAACTAGTCGTTGTTGGTCTTGGCGCCTCTTGTATCCTGTGTGGGTGTGTTCGTGCACATCCAACCAAAAAGCCAGAAACTCAACACACTAGAACAATATGAAATATACAGACACACGAAAACACACCCCAACGATATTCTCAACACACAACTCAATTTCAAAATACATACACTCTTTGACTCTACACTACGAACGCACCCACACAGAAAACAAGAGGCGCCAAGACCAACAACGACCAGTTCCGAAGATGACCGAAAATAGGTCGAAACATGTTAACAAGGTACTTTAAAATTTAACACAAAAAATATACTTTAATTTTCCAACAGAAACTACATCCGGATAAGAAGCAACGATTGTTTCGAAGCCACATTTCAAACTTCCGGCCTAAAAACATTTCAGAGATTGTTTACATCTTCTTAAAAGCGACACAAATGCAGTCTGCAGTGCAAAGACGGTAGCAAGAGCCATTAATAATACACACACGATCTGAATTTCGGAGCTAGTGTAATACAAAAACCAGTTTGTGTAAATCCCGAAGCCTTCCGAGATTATACCAAACGCAAATGAGAGGATTCCGACCAAAATGTGTATGCATTTCGTTTGCGCCGGCTTTAAACAGACTTTAAATTTGGTGGAATATAGTGCTAAGACGCCATCACAACAACCAATTCCAAACAAAATGACAGATATCAGTCCGGTTATTGCGTGCCATGTAGTCAAATGAGCAACACTGTATTTGTACTTGTAAATCTCAATAGTAACAAACCCGACGATTATAAAAACTCCTGCCGCACATTGTAGTATCCAGTGGAGCTGCACAGATGCTCTATGACTCACATGTAAGAGCGTCAGGACTGTGTCAGGCGACAAGGCAAGGATAGCTTCCGCCACTATCAGCAGTGACTGCGAAAAAAAATTGAACATGTAAAACAATATGTGGCTATAAATTCTGTTGAAGTCTTGAATTATTTGAAAGTTTTTTTTTTAAGAACCATAGTCCAAAAAATGCAAATTTGAGATATTAAGTATGTGATGAACGTATTGTAGTGGCATCTACTACGCCCCCAAGTTAAATTTGCGTTCCGTGAATGCAAGAGACGAGCGCTAGTAGCTCTAATTGCTCTAGTTGTTAGTATACAACCTACTGTTCTCCAACCAGGAGATTAACCGTGAAAGGAATGTGCTTACTATTGCGTCATCTATTGGAGCGAAGTAGGTAGGTAATATTACCGTTATAACGTTAGTATAAAAAAACATGCGCTCTCCTGCATATGTTATTTCCTGTACGGACAGATTAAAAGACCAGGAGATTAACTGTGATCTAATTTTGTAACTAGGGTAGTATAAATATGTCTGTATCAGTGTTATCGTTTGTGCTTTGAGAGTTAGCCAATGGAGATGCGTGTACCCACGTGTGTGACCTTATGACATCTTATGACATCAACATTCATTCACAGCATTACCCCGCTGCGTCTCATTCCCCTGAGAATACAGTATTGTTTCGTCTGTGAGTGAGGTCATGTTACAAGAGATAATGCAAAGAGGGAAGTAGAGAGAATCATATTGATAACCGTTTAAATCTTGGATTTAAAATATCGGCGTCCTACTCAATACAAATGAACAAAAAAGAAAATGTAAATTAATGTTAGAAAAATACATAATGAAATTATATATATATATATATATATATATATATATATAATCTGCTACAATATGTGGCAGCTATCAATACGATAAGAATTTATTGACAAATAAATTATATTTACTGAATATTATAAAGATGAATAGAGATGGTGATTGATGATGTGATATTATGTATGTAAGAAATAATATGGTGCATAATATTAACACTTTCACAGTATTTATAAGGGTACAACACTTTTAGCACCTCCTATACACGTGTATTCACTACTATCTCATACAACTCGCTGGCACGAACAGTAAACACCTCTTTATCAGCTCAGTATTTACTCATTGGTCACAAAGGCCAGAGGGAGAGGGAATGGTGATTCACATTCTTTCTGGACGCAGATTTAACTTGGGCGCGTAGTATAGCTCTTTGGCTTGTTTATTCTGCTTCTACCCAATATTTCGCTAGGAATTTCAATGTAATCTAATTATTTCTACAAATTAATCTCAGACAAAACCATTTGTAGTAAACACATTTGTTTTATTTTCCTACCATAGTAACCGTTTATGACGTTTTCCCTATCATAGTAACTGATTAAGACGTTTCTCAAGTGTTATTTTATCTACAAATTCTCAACAATTTCTGTTCCAACAACATGCAAAATACAATTATTAATTTATTTTCTCTTAAGATATAAGATTCAAAATACCATAAAACGTTCTACAATACACGACCGTTATAAGAACTCAACATGCTCACATGGATAACTAAACTCGCTATCGTTCGTTTAGTTAAAATTCCATGCTCGCATGTTAAGTTCTACATAAATAGCTCACATTTGAGATTAGTTTGCATTTTAACATTCTTGTATTGTTTTGTATGCTTTGTCTAATAGCAGCCTCTAATATGAGAAAGCTCTAGTAAATAGGGGAGACATGGGTAATTTGGCAGTAAGGAAAATTTGGCAGTATATCACGTAAGATTAATTTCCAAGTTAAACTAAGTTCTTTCACTTAGTTTTGTATTGTCCACAAGATGTCAGGAGCTCCCCATACACGTCTGATTTTTTTCTAGGAGAATGAGCGCTTCCTTACAGACTTTTTAGGAACTATTAAGAAGTTTACTACTTTCCTTCTCTACTCGTGGCAAGTTGATGTCTATTGTGGAAGAATATAGTTTTAAACTACATCAGAAGTGATTAAACGTGCTGTGTTCTATACAGTTTTGAAGAGGAAACTTTATTATTTGAGGTAAGTTAAAAAACACAAATTATTTTTGTAAATTACAGAGTGAGAGCTTATTTTCTTTGGTCCTTTTCTTAAGAGGTTTAATGGCGTCATATGTTCAAGGGAACTGTGGTCGTTGAAAATATTGGCTTATGCTGTCATCTTTTAGGTTTGAATGGAACTTTTTCCACCATGCCTTAGTCAGCAATATATTTAAAGGACATTTTAACAGCTTTGATGCTTTGTGTGTTGCAGAGATGCCAGGCGAAAGGGGGCAGTATTCCAAATACTCTCGAGACGACCCGAAGTCTGCTGTTTGCAAAGTTCTAAAGGAGGGATGATCCATTTACAAGGCATCCAAGTTCCATAAAGTGCCTTTCAACCGCCTGAAAAGGTACCTTACACTTTCTTCAGGGCCTGATGATGTCCCTGAGGTGAAGAAGGGTAGGACCATTGTATTAACAGGTGCTGAAGAACAGAGATTAGTTTCCTATATCCTGGAAATGCAGGAAATGGGCTTCTGTCTGAGTGCAACTGACGTCCGCAAGCAGGCATTCAATCTGATTGCGGAAAGCGGGCGTAAGAATCCCTTTAATTCTGAGGAAGGCATAGCTGGATGGGATTGGTGGTATTCCTTCAGGGACAGATACGGCTTAGCAAAGAGGTTGCCTGAAAATCTATCTGTGAATAGAGCTGCAGCTACAAACAGGGAGTCGAGTCGATTCAAGAATTCCATTCCAAATTGGAAACGACATTAGTTACTCACAATATGATGGATAAACCTAATCGCGTGTGGAATTTGGACGAAACTGGGTTCAGTTATGTGCAAAAACCAGGCAAAATAGTGTCTCCTAAGGGACTGAAACGCGTGTATCAGCAGACTCCAGCAGAACGAGGAGAAACAACAACAGTGCTTCCAACTGTGAATGGTGCCGGGCAGACTGGGCCATTTCTAATCATTTTTAAAGGCCAAAGGTTGAGTGCAGAACTGAAAACAAATCCTCCGAATTCGATTGTATGCGTCTCTCCCAACGGATGGATAAATGCTACAATATTTCTACAATTCTTGAAATATTTTGTAGAGAACATTCCACCAGCCAGACCCGTAGTTGTTCTACTGGATTCACATGCCAGCCACTTGTCCATGGAAGTAATGAAGTTTCGAGCAGAAAATGGTTTGATCTTCGTTACCTTCCCTGCGCATACCACTCACTTGCTTCAGCCTTTGGACGTGAGTGTATTCGGGCCTATGAAGACGGCTTGGAAGAAGAAAGTCAAATCATTCATGACAACGAAGGGGAGAAAACCAACCAGGAATGATTTTTATGATCTTTTTGTTCCTGCGTATGAAGAAGGAGCCACTATGAAAAATATAAAAAGTGGTTTTAAGGACACAGGAATTTATCCTTTCAACAACAATGCATTGCCTGATGAAACCTACCATGTTGGAATCTTGCACAATGTGCAAAACAATGAGGTTCGTCAGGATAACGTCCTTCCAATTCCACAACCCTTTCAGAATGCCAGAGTAAGACAAACAGCAGCACAGAAGTCGCGTATTTTCGATTCCATGCCATCATCATCATCGGAGGAGGAGGAGGAGGAGGAGGAGGAGGAGGAGGAGGAGGAGGAGACGGCGCAAGAAGAAGAGGACGAAGAGACAAATGAAAATGATGAACAAAATGAAGAAAATCATGATCCACAACCTTCTTCCCACGCAACATCTGCTCAACGAAGAACAAGACGTCAACTCCATTTCTCCTCTCAAAACAAAAAGAAAAGAGAAACTGAAGAAGAGCCTGAAACCGAAGCCTGTCGAACATGCGGCGGTTTGTTTTCTGATGACAGAAGCGGAGAATGTTGGATACAGTGTATGCGCTGCCGTTCCTGGTTCCACGAATTTTGCCAAGGTGTTAAGCGCTATAGGAGGGACTTTAAATGTTCTGACTGTAAGGCTTAATTGAAATTTAAGGGCATTTTATATTTTTAGTTGCCGAAAGTGTTACATGTAAATGTTAATTAATAAATAACTACTAAATAAATATTTTAATCCTTCTATGTTTTCAGGTTATGTATATTGCCAAATTATACCTATGCTATTGCCAAATTATACCAAAATACTGCCAAATTTTCCTAAATTGCAGACCTTATGTTATTTAGGCATAACTAAATATACTGATGTTATTATGACATCTGAAAACATGAATATGATTTTAAAGATGTTGCCGATTGTCTTCTTATATAGCAAATGTTATTTATAATAAATGTGACGTCTAAAACTAATTAAAATTCTAACTATTGCCAAATTAGCCGTGTTTCCAAAATGTGTATAGTTTTATCTACAATGTTATCTACTTTTTAACGAAATAAATTCTTCTTTATGGTAAGAATTCACCAATAAATTATTATTATTATTATTATTATTATTATTATTATTATTATTATTATTATTATTATTATTATTATTATTGTATCATCTGTTTTATCAGGTTCAAATGAAAACACTGACTACAAGAGAAAGCGGAAAAAAAAAAATTAAATTCATATAGGTCCCATTTAGATAAAAATTAGATGATCTATTGCCATCATCATCACCATAACCATTCTCAGGTAGACTGCCCTGTCTCCAAGAAATTATAATATCGATAGTAGTAGTAATAGGCTAATAATAATAATAATAATAATAATAATAATAATAATAATAATAATAATACCATAACATTTTTATAATATTGTTTTACTCATATTTGATCAAATTATTTTTAGTAATAAATTAATATTATTTTCTCATTTTTTAATTAAATGGTTATGTTCATAGTTCCCAAAGTCAGTTGATTTTATTTCTGTCTTTTTGCAGAGAAATACTAATGTACTCGTATGGATGTACATTCCCTTGAAGCAATGTGTGTGTATGTATGTCCCTTGTTTTGTGTTGTTTCAAGCAGTGAATTTGCGTCACATGCCGACCACATGACACATGGTATGGGATCTTCACTACTTTTGGAATTTTCGATGTTTAGTGATGGTTATACCTCATGAGGATGTAAAGGGTAAAACAGTTTCTGAAATTTAAGTTTATTATTAGTTAACTTTGCACTTACCGCTATGGTGAAGCACGCCGGATGCCACGAATAGACGGAGTAGTACTGGAAACTGATATAAGTTATATAAACACTGAGTGCTGCCATTATTAGTATGCTAATTGTACTCGTTGACATTTTCAACGCTTTCTGAAATGTACATTCTTCATCAGGAAGCATACTGCCGAGTTACTACGAATGTGAACAAACTGATGATCCGTTTCGTGTGCTCGTAGCTGTCAGAATAAACGCTTCAAGGTTTCAGTGCGCTAAACCTTGTCTTGCCAGGAGCCATATCAGCGGTTGGCGAGTTTACTGTTTAGTATTCCTCCTACTGGTTTCGAAATCAAAAACAGAAAAAAAGTTTATATCGGTCATGTTCATTACGCTGGCTGCTTTCTCAGAACAGTTCAACAGATCTTCCTCCTATACGACCCTCACATTAAAAGACACAACGAAAGTATTACACCTTGGTACACTTTCACGCGAAGTTATTCTGTTTGGCTAATGCATTAATTTCTCTCTACTTCGCCCAGTAACGTATTATGTCGATAAAGTCTATGTGCAGCGCAAGACTATCATGTTATTAGCAGAGTCCTGCGTTTGGTTACTTTGAGACAAGTACAGGGACATCATTTAATTTTTTACTTCAATTTTTATTGTACCTGAGTTTTTGAATCTACTTCACTCCTACCTCTTCTACTAATGAAGTTCAACCGTTCTCCACACAGATCCAAGACCACATATACAGTCATAGTAGCCTTACGGTCATAGTAAACAGTACGTTCCAAAAATATGTTTGCGTTTTCCAGTGACGAAAGAGCTTTCAATATTGAATCATTTTCGCACAGGTACTGTCGTCCATTTGCCTACGTCGTATCCCGGTTTCCCCCACCAGCTTTTATTCGCCAGCTAGTGGCTGGGCTGTCTTAGCTCTTTTCTGAGAACATTAATTTCTGTTAGGAACTGGACGTTTACGTAATATTATACAACTGTTTAAAATAACTTAAATAAAAGGGCCTCGTTAAGTAATTAACTGTCACGTGATTTCCTCCCTTTCTACGACCCTACGACATAACCACTTGGACGGACAGTAGATAGCATGTCGGAGTAATTTTATCTTTTTGGATCGGGCAGAAGTGAAGATTGAATTTACAGTACGTAAGGTACTCTTTTATAGAGTAGGTACAGAATTATTTCAACATGAGTTACTAGTGCGAAGAAGAAAATCGTAATTGGGATTAGGTACAATAGTCTATAGTGCGATAATATGCACATAGAACTGAAGCCTGTATCGAAATGAACGGCCACCGTTTTAAAAAATCTGTTTAAATATCCATATTATGATTATTTTTCATTTTAACCTCATTACCTATATTGTAACTAATGTGCTGTAGAAAGTATAATATACACTGGATAATGAATGCGTTCGCATGGATAACTCAGTTCTTGAGTAAAAACACTTATTGTTAACATTGTAACTATTTTGATTAAACAAAACCTAATGGAAATTATCAAACTCAAAATCGCGATATTTCCTAGTTTACGTAAATGAATGAACTACTTTTCTTCCTCTCCGATACCTAGTAAAGTAATTTGTTTGTATTTTACGCCAGTATCACCGAACTCCAGTCGTGGAAGGGGGTAGCAAACGGTGTTTCCGCGTCTCAACCATTAAACCAAAGGTATAGCCAGGTTAATATTAAAAATGTTAGTAAAAATAAAATGATGTCCCTGTACAAGAACTGTTGCACAGGAAGGATGCACAATTCTGGACAAACTAAAAATTATCTTCATCCGTTCTCAAATAATTTACGTAGGCCTAACTTTTCAAGTCCTCGCATTGTACCTCTTTTTTTCAGTAAGTTTGCATTCCATGATTTAACCTATAGGCGTTCCCTTTTCTGTTTCTTTCTCAGCAATATGCATATTGTGATATTTTGAACTAATTGTAGCTAAACAAGCACAGTACAGTTCATAATTTATTTTTGCATAGGCTATCTGTAATCAAACTAGCTTCGCCTCGAACGGAAAGCTCTGTCTTGTCTCCCCGCTCCGTTTCGTGAATTTACATCTGCTTATTCATATAGGCACCGAACGATGACAATATTACTTACGTGCAAAATATACACTCACGTGGATTTAATAACAAACTAAATATTTATTTATTTAAAGCCACTCATAATAAGTAAAACGCACCTAGATTCAAGATAGCCTCTTTCCTGTTTCACAATATATTTTTCACCCAAAAATTAAATGCCAATGCTCATTATTTTCTCCTATTTACGGAGTTTTGAATATTAAATGTACTTTTTAAAATAGATAAATATATTTTATCAAAGTGAAAATTAATTTAGAAGTAAATAATATGAAAATTTATTGAAAGGATTGAAAATGTAATATTCACAATTCAAAATAAGTTAATATTGAAATATATAATATACTTACTGGCTTTTAAGGAACCTAGAGGTTCATTGCCGTCCTCACATAAGCCCGCCATTGATCCCTTTCCTGAGCAAGATTAATCCAGTCTCTATCATCAAATCCATTTTAATATTATCTTCCCATCTACGTCTCGGCATTCCCAAAGGTCTTTTTCCCTCCGGCCTCCCAACTAACATTCTATATGCATTTCTGGATACGCCCATAGTGCTACATGCTCTGCCCATCTTAAACGTCTGGATTTAATGTTCCTAATTATGTCAGGTGAAGAATACAATGCGTGCAGTTCTGTGTTGTGTAACTTTCTCCATTCTCCTGTAACTTCATCCCTCTTAGCCCCAAATATTTTCCTAAGCACCTTATTCTCAAACACCCTTAACCTATGTTCCTCTCTCAGAGTGAGAGTCCAAGTTTCACAACCATACAGAACAACCGGTAATATAACTATTTTATAAATTCTAACTTTCAGATTTTTTGACAGAAGACTGGATGATAAAAGCTTCTCAACCGAATAATAACAGGTATTTCCCATATTTATTCTGTGTTTAATTTCCCCCCCGAGTATCATTATATAATATTTATATACTGTATGTATAGGTCTATATGTATATATATATATATATATATATATATATATATATATATATATAAGGTAATTCGGGGGAAGATGCCAGTTGGGGGAAGACGCAACTTTCTTTGCAGTTCTTTTATGTGTCAGCACTTGACAGCGCGATTCCTCTTGTTTGAAGAGTGTTGACGTGGTGGACACGTAGCGTGTGCATTTGTCTTACTTTATCGTCTTTCATCGCCGTTATTTTGGATCTTGTGAGAATATAGTCTGGTGAGTACACACTTTATAATATTTCGTTTCTTATATTTAAGCTTCATAGACTGATGTTATATTTTAAATGGGATATCTGCTACATACGTGAGTTGTGCATTTTGTTACGCACACTAGACATGCAGCTACGGCAACAACCTTGCGGCAATAGGCAAGTAAGGTGGCGTCTTCCCCCTGTAACTGGGAGAAGACGCAACATGGTTAAGAAATACATTATTTAACCCATAAATTATGTTTTGGGAAGGTTATTATTTGATAATATTTTACATTATATTATTTTACATGTTCTCTGATACTTTACAAAAGGTATCAATGATTAAAAATGTAATTCACATTTCATTTTTATGCAGACGATGACTTGAGACTGCAAAATAAAAACAGATTGGACATCTTAGTCAAAATGAAATTTAATTCGACCTGCTGAAGATTTAAAGTATGGACAAAAATCGTCATGGGCTGCAGCGAGGGTGTGTGGCATTCCATACAGAACTCTCAAATGACGAATGGAATCTTCAAATATTACTAAATGTTCACGAGGTCCTTCCATTAGCGGAGCATGTGACAGTAGACCTACATCAATAGTTGCTTCCATCAGAACGGATAACGGGATTTCAATTCTGGAAACAATCAGCCCTATTCCCAAGTAAGGAAATATAAATTCTTTGCGCGTAAAAAACAAACAGCATAGATCTCAACTACACCACAGATAAGAGAAACTATGCGGAAAAAGGCCAGAAAAAAGGAAACCTTCCCAACCAAGAAAGAAAAAGAGATTTGTAAGTTCTTCTTCTTCTTCTGTTGACGAAATTAGTCACGATGACAGTGGTAATAGTTTTGATGAGGAAGATGATTTTTGTTGTTTGTTCTGGACACTTTTACGCTAAGACAGGTTCCAAGTGTGACTGGATTCAGTGCACCGCATGCAAGAAATCCTTGCACGAAGATTGGAGTGGTGATAATTTGCAATGTATGAAATGTGGTGCAGGCTCGTACTAATATTCAGAATTTTGTTATAATTAATCAATTTTTGCAAAATAATAATGAAACAAGTTTATAATTAAATTCATAGATGTTTCTCTGTTGTTGTAATAAAATACACATAAAATATTCCAATGTTTATTTTATGTATGCCATTTATTGTGTTGTTGCATCTTACCCCATACCAAGTGGCATCTTCCCCGTATATATGGGGGAAGATGCCACTCTGACGCGAGTTCGTTTAACATGAAAAATTATTAACAATATACGCACTTGCAAAGGAACCAATCATTGTACAGAGCAAATTATAATTGAAAAATACGATCAATTTGTTTGTATTGGCTTATCACTTCAGGTTTGAGTTGTATAGCCAAGAAATACCTTAGTTGTGGCGTCTTCCCCCGAATTACCTTATATATATATCGGCCCTGATGTTTCAACTTTTGCTCATTAAAAATATTTGTAGGTTTTTATGTCTTCATGTGTTACTGTTTCTAATACTGGATTGTTGTTGTTGTTTAGTCAACTGTCCGAAGACAGGTCTGAACCTCACAAATGATACCAAGAAGGCACCACTTATGAGGCAACTAGGCCAGAAGATAATGGGATAGGGTGGCCAATTCCTTTCTCCTTCCATTGCATACATCGCCGTCACTCAAAGAACAACCTAGTGCCAATAACTCAATTTCGACCAAAATCTGAAGTGTTGTTTTACAAAAAATCGATTCAATTGAATAATAAAACGTTTGTGTTGCAGATCACGATTAGAAGTGCTTCTCTAGTTGAGTTTCACAAGGCCATCTTAAATATTATACGTATTTCATTCTCCACAAACTCAAGTGGGACTTTCCCTCTATGCTAACGAGGAAATCAGCAGAACGGAGTTGAACGCTGTCACTGCGAGACGGGGAAACCAGTTCCAAACGATAGCATTGCAAGTTGTATTCGAGATAACAAACCAAGGTTATACTGTAGTTAATATGGTCACTATTCATTATACAATTCGCATATTTAGTCACTTACCTGGACAAGAAGTTCTATAGAATGGCGTATTTAATGATGAAGGATGGGTGAAGCGGAGAATTTTTCTCCGCTCCACCCATTCTTCATCATATGATAATTAGGGAGAGGATTTTCATGTGCTAAAAATTTAAATATATTTATTTTTATGTGCTAAAAAGTACGAAAATATTTGCTAAAAATAAAAATACATATTTTTTAATATGACAAAAATACCTTACTTAGCTTGAAAAAAAATGTTAGGCCTACTAGGTTACTCACCAACCACACTTGAGTGCTAGTAGTTGGCCGAGAATTGCAGTGAACAACAAAGATCATCTCCAAATTCTCCATCACAAATGCAGGCCGATTATCTCTGAACAACGACTTACACTGTGAAAACGATCTTTCCGCATCACAGGACGTCAGATGTGCATATTTAAAGAGAACACAAACACCGTCAATTTCACCTACAGGCACACCCTCCAATAGTTGAGCAACTTTACACATTTTTTTTATATTCACTGTTTTTCCCAAACACATTCTGGAATTTGTCCCTTAGTATTTGTACTTCTGAACCTGATAGCGAGTCTAGTTTAACTTCCACGGCAGGCACCTCTCTGTTTCAGACAACAGGTTTTTGGATGTTTCGAGTATATCTTGAAGGATACCGATTGACGAAGCCCGATAACAGGGAATCACAACAAGATATATTGCCTTACTTGATAGACATGAGCGAGAGGTGAGAGATTTGTTAAAATTAAATAATGTTCATACCCAGCTCTTAATCTGCTGTGTTTCACAAACAAAGCGTGGAATGAAATCATCTTCGGCAACAATAAACATTCCTAATTATGTGTTACAAGATCTCTCCTCCTTGTCCATGTTAATTTATTCTCTAATAATAACATTGATATGCTGCCTAGCAGTTCTCAAAACTTGAGGCGATACTATTACAAAAATGGATCACGGATACACCACACAGCGCTTAGAAACACGAAGCAACCAATAATTCTTAAAAAAGATGACGTACGTCTGAGTGATATAATTGATTTAGTTTTAAAATATTTAAAAGTTCTTGTAAAAATTATTTAAATAAAAAACTCCAATATTTATGTGTTTATAACAGATTTCCTGAAAATATGTATTTACATATTTTTTGTGAAAATATGTGTTTTTATGTGAAATAAAATTCGGGTTTAAACTTGAAACTTCATGTTCGGAATTTTTAACTTTGTTAATTGTGTTTTGTCACACACAAAAAGAATATTTAATTACATAGGAATCCACTCCTTAATGATAATACAGAATTCCTGCATGGAAATATCATGCGTATTTCGGTACATCACAATAATAGGCGTATTCATTGTTTTATCAAAGAGAAAATACGAATCTTTGGCACATACTGTTGTGGAACACATTTATGCAATATGTATGACAATAACGATAGAAGAGCTACCGGCGTAGCTCAGTTGGCTAAAACGCCGATCCGGAGTTGCGCTCAGGAGGGGTTCGATTCCCCCTTGGTCTGATTACCTGGTTGGGTTTTTCCGAGGTTTTTCCCAACTGTAGGGCGAATGTAAGGTAATCTAGGGCAAATCCTAGGCAGCGAATAGGAATTATAAAAAAGGTACACTGAGCGAATTTTCCCGTTCTGTTTCTCTATGTGCATGCGCTCCATTAGGGCGCAATTCCACTTTGGAACACTAGAGAGTATTGTAATCGAGCACCCACGAACGATGGAACAACAATCCCTATTCGCTGGTAAATCTGCTAAAATGTATTTCTACTGTTGATTGCAGATGCGATTTCAGCGTCTAGGGGAAAAGGCAGAACCTCACGCTGATGCCGGTACAGCTGGTTTGAAGGTCATTGAAATAAGTCACTGCCACATCAAAGGTACTGACGCGCAGTGTCCATACTTTCAATTTCCTATACGCTGTCCTCGGCCCCGCTATCACCAATCCCATAGACTATCGGCGTAGGGATGTCAGTCCTATGTGTCCGCCACCTTTCCTCCAAGGATATACTCTTAGTACTTATTTCTGTTAGAGTTCACACCTGTGGAGTAACGGTCAGTGCGTCTGGCCGCGAAACCAGCTGGCCCGGGTTCGAATCCCGGTCGGGGCAAGTTACCTGGTTGAGGTTTTACCGGGCTTTTCCCTCAACCCAATACGAGCAAATGCTGGGTAACTTTCGGTGCTGGACCCCGAACTCATTTCACCGGCATTATCACCTTCATTTCATTCAGATGCTAAATAACCTAGGTATTGAAACAGCGTCGTAAAATAACCCAATAAAATATTTAAAAAATTCTGTTAGAGTTTGAGCTAACTTCAAGGCTATAGTGTGGCCGGAAGGATTAAACAAATGAAGATAATCGATTACCCATCGAGAATCGAACCAGCGATCTTCCGGCTTTGCAGCGTTACGCCTTAACCGCAACGCTATCGCGCGTCCCACGTTAGTAGCAAAAAAAAAAAAAACTAAAAATTTACTACGATCTCTCATCCGTACATGAAACCTTAGGACTGGTAGAAATATTTATGTAAGCTCCAAGCTTGTTGGGCACTTGTCTCACCCGGAATTTGTCCACCCACTGAATGAACTTGTAGAATTATGATGTCAAAATTATGAAATGATGAAATATAATGTAAAATACATCTCTTCTGTAGCTCACTACTAGAGCGCTGACTTCATTCCTCGAAATAGGGTTCGTTTCCCGGCACTGGCTGTAGTGACACTTGTAGTGAACAAGTCGGAGTTCCATCGTTTTCCTCAGAAAAACAAATATATTCCACATTCATCCTGTTCTTTTCTTAATTTCATACCATTAAATACATATTTTCAGCATTCCTGATACTAGAGACATAGTTTTGGGCATTCTATCTCTCTGTTTGTGTGCAACGGTTTCTCCTGAACTTCTGGAGGGACTTTTTGTTCTCACAGCTGTATTCGGGGATAATGTACATGGAATATAATAATTTTAAAACAATTAATGGAATTGTATTTGAAATCAATACTCAGTGATACAGTATATCCAAAATCATACCATACCATGCTTTTAGTATTTTTTTTGTATTATCATACATATAATAAACTGACAAAATAGGAGAGCTCGTATTAAAGAAAATATAAATATTCAGATATATTCATTATCATCTACACGATTATTTCTACTTTTGGTTATGGTTTCCGTCTAAATTCTATTGCCTCCTACACAAAAGAATCATTACAATTAATGACCACGCGATGTAAAGATTCTAAAGAATTGTCAGTTACTAGTTCTAAGCCCTCTTGTTATGCGTGGGCGAATGCCCACAGATTCAATTAGTTTTACGCTTTCCCCTTCAACGGTCTGATATCACATCACTACTGTTATTTGATAAAAATATACTATACTTATAATTTCATTACAAGACATTCAGATCTTTTATTACTTATATCACTTTTGTATAGGCTTGCCGATTTTGGGGATTATAAAAATCACATCCGAAATAAATGAAATATGTGAATAAATATTTTATGTGAAATTGTACAAAATCAATTGCATACGTCTACTCAGGAAGCACAATTTATAAAAGCAGTCAGACATGTTGCTTTTGGGATTATAAAGAACGAGTAGCGTGGAATATATTAAATGAAAAGGGAATCCCATTACATTTGATAGAAGTAATTAAAGATATGTACGGAAAAACAAAAATAAAAATAAACCAAAGAGAACCTATAAGAATAACAGGAGGAGTTAGACAAGGTTGTCCATTATCAACCACTCTTTTTAATATATATCTAGACGACATGATAAGATCATGGAAACAAATAACAACAGGAGGAATTAATTTAGGAAATATGATAATAAAAACGTTAGCCTTTGCAGATGATCAGATTTTAATTGCAAAAACAGAGGACGAAATGCAGAGAATGCTATATAAATTAAACGAAATATCAAAAAAATACAACATGGAAATATCATCAGGAAAAACAAAGGCAATGGCTTTCAAGGGCTCTTATCCAGTTCGGACAAAGATAATTTTAGAAAATAAAGCAATAGAACAAGTCTCAAAATTCAATTTCCTAGGTTGCGAAATATCATACACAACAGAAACAGATATAAATAACAAGTTAAACAAGTTTAACTATATAACAGGGACACTAAAAAGAACCTTGAAAAATAAAGCCAGAAAAGACTCTCTAATGAAATTATATAAGACGATGGCAGTTCCTACAATTACTTATGGATCCGAAACATGGACAATGACGGCACAACATATAGCTAGAATACAAGCTGCTGAAATGAAATTCCTCAGGCCAATAGCAGGATATCAAAGAACAGACAAAAAACACAATACAGAAATAAGACATCAACTAAAAGTAGAGGAACTAAATACAACAATAGTGAAATATAGAACAAATTGGGAAAACCACCTAACAAGGATGACGAACAATAGAATACCAAAAGCAGCATACAATTACTCACCACGAGGAAAAAGGAACTTAGGAAGACCTAAGAAAAGATGGAGGCAGCAACAATTTGGAGCCGGAACAGGCTAATGAAAGGCCTAAACCGTGACGTAGAAGAAGAAGAAGAAAGAACGAGTAGCTATATTTTTGTGAAGGTACATGTTTTTATTTGAATGCATAGTAAATAATTTTAGTTATTTGTTATTTTCGAATAACAGTTAAAAACAAACTATAAACAGAATATTAATCGCGAAATTATAAAAGAAAGCAATTATATCTAAACACGAAATATATGTAAAGAGGAACTGTGTAATTTTAGTGACAGCGATTTCCTAATATAGAAGCATTATATGCATAACATTAAATATAAATTATAACAGCCCATAGAGTATACATGGAGTTAAAAATGTCTAATATTTTGAGATGACGGAATATCAAATCAAGAAATTAGTATAATAAATAGGGATCTTAAAATTAGTAACGCAGAAGAAACATGTAGTGTGAAATTGAAATGCAGCAAACAAAAAAGTAAATTGGCAGATATGACATACCTGATACGACATGAGTAAAGCTCAATTAGAAGATATTCTGTTGTTAAAGTAATCAATTTCAAAGTACTTGTTTCTTTAAAGGTATTAATTTTAGGATTCATGTTTTTACTCGTATATATTTTTCTTGTTTTGATGAATACTATTTCCTCTCGAAATATTAGACCCTTTTCTTCTAGCAACTTTTAAATAATATGTTTCATAATAATAGACAAGACTTACATACGGTATTATTTTGTGGATTTTTAGTAGGTCATTTTACGATGCTTTATCAACATCTTAGGTTATTTAGCGTCTGAATGAGATGAAGGTGATAATGCCGGTGAAATGAGTCCGGTGTCCAACACCGAAAGTTACCCAGCATTTGCTCATATTGGGTTGAGGGAAAACCCCGGAAAAAACCTCAACCAGGTAACTTGCCCCGACCGGGAATCAAACCCGGGCCACCTGGTTTCGCAGCTAGACGCGCTAACCGTTACTCCACAGGTGGAAGACATGAGAGTACAACATATTTTAAAAAAGCTTTTTTTTTTTTTGCAACTTGTAAGCCAATATTCAATACTTTTACGAAATATACCGATGGTAGTCTGTGAGCAATGCCATTTCTCACAAACATCGTGTTTCAAAAACTTGATTAACTAAGCTTTTTCCTAACAACTCGGAATTTCATGATGTTGAACTGTGCAGTGTAATATTAAATGCAATATTGTTATGCAAAATGTTTTCTTTTCGCACGATAATAAGTTATGTAAGACTGAAAGTTAATGCTTTTATTCTCAACTCTTTTAGACCTGGATGTTGTAATTGGTTATACTTATGGAGACTGTAGGAAAACCAGATACGTTCAACAAGGTGACGTAATTCTTTCACCGCAATGGCTGCCAACTATTACTAGAGTACGTCGCACTCATGGAAGCACATGATTTTTTTAACACTCGTTCAGTCCACTCGCTTTACTTAAGCTCTTATGCTTTCCTTAGTAGCAGTCTAAGAAGTCATTTTGATTTAATCTTCGTAATTGTAGAGGCACTTACGAGGATTAGTGAAAATGGTTGTCACTTATTAGATATTATATTTCTTACCTTCAGTGGTATGTGCCGACGAATTGAAATGAATCCTAACCTGAATTATTTGTAATTTATCAACTAGCTATTGACGTGAATTTATTAATGCTAATGACTGTTTTATTTTATTAGATTACTACAGAGGTAATATATCAAGTCAATGCGAATAACTTTTGTTAAATAAGTTCTTTGATACGTCCAATAGTTTTGAGAATATGAAATGCAACGTGTTGCAACGCTGCAAATATTGTTAATGTTATGTTTTATTTAACGACGCTGTTCTGATTTCATTATCACAGTTTTGTATTGTTGTATTATAGTATAATTCTTTAGCTTTTTGGATCACTTTGTGTAATAATTTTTATAGTGTTGCTTTAAGTTTCTATCATTATTATTTTTACTCTGTATATAGTATAATGATCTCTTGGTTTTGCATGAGATTTTAATACCTGTGTAATCCATCTATTGTTGTATATTTTTCATTTTTATAGTTTACAGGAAAACTGTATTCAAAAATATTTAGAAATGTTTTATGAAACTCGTTGAATTTACTGTTCATATCACTTTGACTATATATTGATTACTAGGCCTGAGAAATATATGCCGTTATACTACCAGTGCGCTTCGTGCGCCTCTAACTTTGAGTACGTCTCAGAGTTGGGGTGAGTTAGAGCAGTGTCTTTCGTTCGTTTGAACTCATGCTTATCATCACTGTAAGTTAGTCCTCAGCATTTGGATGATTGAAAGCCACTCCTTTGACTTCGAAACACAACTATCAGCTAAAGAAAAATTTAAAGGCAACATTTTCTTTCTTAAAGAAAAATTTCACTATTTTAAAGACAGTTTAATTTTTGTCTGTAGAAAATACACATAATATAACATTGACAAGTATCAGCCCTTTTTACTATATGATGGTGTATCATGTTTTTGTTTTACATAATTTTTCATTTCATATATTGTTGCCATGAAAAACAAACAATATTTTCAAATTTTCAAAGAAGAATGATTATTTACCTGTTGCTAGAAAACACAGCCTTATATCTAGAAAAACTTCGTTTCTCTTCTGCAGAAACAATGAGGACGTATTTGAAATATTTTAATAAGCATTATTTATCTCAAAATCTGTATCATTATTAATAAATTTCCTCATTTGAAATTGTCACTTATTTTACATAGAGCTATAGTCCCGTCGCTCTAATTTCCGGCAGCCAATCGCGTTGCAATTCGGCTACATTTAAACGTGTGCGTCTTGTGATTCGCTGATTCATTTCTTAAGGCTCGATGAATACTTAATATAATCGCCCTCCATTTTAGCTCTTTCGTTGGCGTTCGCAGAAAGCACACGAAGACGTTATTTGCCGCTCAATTATTTGCTGAATTACATTGAGTTTGATTTATTATCATAGGGGCTACGACATGATAATGTTTAACGGTGTGGCAAATAGATTCCTCGTATGGTAGCTCGGCAATGTAAGAACAAAAATGGCGAACGATACTACCTACCTAGACTTTATAGAGCCTTCACTTTCTAAGACGTAAGCAAAGAGGCGGAGTCACGCCGGAAATAACAGCGTCGGGACTATAAATATCCATAATATTTATCCAGTATTTTTTTCATCTTGTTTGCTACATTTTTTTTTCCTATTTCGTGTTCCAACTATTCAGTTTTGTCGCAATATCGTTATTGACTACATGTTATTTTCTGTCTGTAGAAAATACACCTAACATAACATTGACAAGTATCAGCCTTATTATTTCACTAGGTCTATGTTAATATGATAGTGTATTACGTTTTTGTTTTACATAATTTTTCATTTCATATATTGTTGCAGTGAATAACAAACCACATTTTCAAATTTTCAAAGGAGAATGATTATCTGTTGCTAGAAAACACAGCCTTACATCTAGAGAAACTTCGTTCAACTTCTGCAGAAACAATGGGAGCATATTTGAAATATTTTACACAAGCATTATTTATCTCAAAATCTGTATCATTATTAAACATTTTCTCATTTGAAATTAACTTACAAATTTCGTCCTCGGCATCTCGCTATTATTCTTCTTTACAGGGCGTTGAATGTTGCCTGTTACGAATAGCAGTATTCGGTCGTAATGTAACCGATCTACTAAAGTTCACTGCTGAACGAAACACACTGAAATCCCCCACCCCAACGTACTGTATTTACGTACTGGTACCTAAAGTCAGAGGCGCATGAGGCGCAATGTAACGGCATACAATTCTTAACCCTACTGATTACCATGATTCACTTTTAAGATTTGTTTCAAAATTATTGAATGATTCCCTGTTTATAATGATGAATCTCACTTTAGTAGGCTTTTTTGATGATGTGTTAATATTTATATTTAGGAGTTGAGCATCATGATCCGAAAGGCCATTAATTATTGGGGTTGTTTGAGGCATACCTATTCTCTACTTTCCAATAAATATATTGTCAATTGCAGTAGTTGAATCCTTTGATATTTTGGTTGGAAAATTTACTGTGTGAATTAAATTTAAAGATACAAGAAATGAATTTAGTTGATCTTTCCTATTGCTACCGTTAGATAATGCACATTGATGTCTCCGCAAATAATGCATTCACGTTTGTTTCTGTAAGTACTCCAGTGTCTTTTTCAATAAATGAATACAATTTTTATGGTCTTCAGATGACTCTCTAAAAAGACATGTTATAATGAAATTATATATTTCCAAATCCATGTCTTTGCAAAAATGTGAAAGATCAATATTTTTAAAATTAAGGTCAGGTCTAAGAAATACACTGACGTCTCCATCCTCAAGAGCTTTCTGCAGTAACTATAGGCATCCAACAATCAAAACTGAGTGCGCAGAAACCAGCGGGCGTGACTGTCTCGCACAGATGACATATGCTCCCTTTCCCAGCATGCTCCCCGTCTCCAATCACACCCCCGACACTATGCGCATGCGCACGTATTATCTTCTTGTGCTGAACTGAACACGTGTTATAGCTACAGAGTCAGGGAGTCACATAGCGTTTTATATTAAATATTAATCTAATTTAATTTAAATATTTAAAATTTAAATATAAGGACAGTTCCAGTGAAGATAGAAACCGATTGTTTCTTAGAAAGAGACGATGTTGACATCTTGTAATGTTATATTCACTTAATTGCTTATTGTTACAGCTGCTCTTTGAGTGCACATGTCTTCAACCGTAGCCGTTATAATTATACCAGTAGCCGCTTATTAAATAACCCGCCTACTGCAGGGGGGTAAGAGGGGTATAGCATGCGCGGCGCGAGGAGTCTGAGCTGAGTTTTGCTTGTAGGATACCTATAGCACCTAATTTATATCATTCCAGTGAGAAGGACAATATTTCCTGATGTTTCATAAAGTGTTCGGTAATACAATACATAGCACATTCGAATTTAAATGTTCGGAATCTAAGAATGCAAGTTCATCAGTCGTATTTCTTAGACTTCTTATATTCTGATGAAATACACTGAATGTTGTTTACATTACGTTTCGATGATTCTGTTTATTATTATTATATTTATTTACATCTTGTAAAACAATCAAACCTTCAGTCTCAATAGCTCCTCACTAAAGAAATTGTGTTTGGATACATGACAGATCCTATGAGATTTTAAGGGGATAAATCACTTGTAAAATGTTGTCTTCCTTCCATTCTCGTTTCACTATTGATTATTTGCAAATCTTATAATTAAAGCGGGGATTGAATAAGGCATCAATTTCATTACAACACCATCACGTTAATGAAATATGTGGGATGAAAGTTTCAGAGAATAAGCGCACCTAGAGGCACTTATCCCTTAAAGATTTAGAAAGATCGGGTTAAAGTCTGTGCAGTTAATTTTGCTTTCAGTGTGTGCTTCTCGTGGAAGTAATAGTGTTATCTAGTGTATTAAGTCTTCTTTGTATTAATATCAGTAACAGTAATTTGAAATAATCTGTTTAGGCATGATTGTTCAATTAACATGCTATTTTATGACTATAAGCTCACTTCCATTCCTGCCTTCGCCAACAATGATATTTCTCATGGCGCTCCACCATCTTTCACGACGGGTAATGTTAATGTGGTCGAGTAATACTTCCTTATGGTTCTTCTAATTTACGAAGGATTTTGAATAAAGAATCGCAATTGAAATGTACTCTTTTTATTAGTTATGAATGAGATTCAAGTATAAAGTAGCCTACTTCTCTGAAATGTGCCTGAAAGATGTCCATATCACAGTCTAGTACATACAGTCACGAAGCTCAGTACGTGGGGAATATATTGACAGTTGAACTTGCTAGTTGCTAGCCACTAGGATCGCTACTATCGCCTCATCTCAGACCTCTTCCCTAGCAGACGTTATTGTGTTCTTTTGAAAACCTTAACACCTTCCTTTCATTATTGAAATATTAAATAAATAAGGTTTATTTATTATTTTCGTGAAGTATAGCTATAGTATTATTTTTATTATGTTTTATTTAACGACGCTCGCTACTGCAGAGGTTATATCAGCATCGCCGGATGTGCCGGAATTTTGTCCCGCAAGAGTTCTTTTACATGCCAGTAAATCTACTGACATGAGCCTATCGCATTTAAGCACACTTAAATGCCATCGACCTGGCCCGGGATCGAACCCTCAACCGTGGGCATAGAAGGCCAGCGCTATACCAACTCGCCAACCAGGTCGACAGTATATAGTATGTTTTATAAACTCATCTTGTTGGATCTTTCGGAAGAAGGATAACTCTGGCCTCTTTTTCTTACAATTTATAGCACTATAAAGTCTCCTCTTTGTCTCATATGATTATTTCACTTATTGTATTTTAGCCATTAACATTTATTACAAACGATAACGAACATTTCACAGTTTACACAACTTTTCCTTTTTCTCACAACAATGCGAAATACGGCACAGTCTATTGTTCCTAGTATTCCTATGGTCTATCCCAGGAATCTATAGAATTACTTGGCGCATGTGGGGGGGGAGTCTATTTGTACCGGAGTGTCTTGCGGACAGCATCAGCTCGAGGCCGTTAAGGGGTAAGATGCTCGTGATAGAGTGTTCAGATAGAAATGAGCCCCTCTCTGCAAACGACTGGTAGTTTCCTTCAACCAATACCTCCTCCCCCAGAGTGGTCATTGGTCCTAGCCCTCTCACACACCACTTGCACACAGGTTTTATTTCGTCTTTCTACTCCACAGATTCCTGGGACGGACCATGGTCGCTAGCCGCTTGGAGCGCTATATCATGAGAAATGCAAAAAATTATCTCAAGCTTCGTGACTGTATGTACTAGTCTGTGGTCCATATACTGACTCTAGAAGTCTCAGAAACAAGAACCCAAAACAAGTTCACATGTACCAGTTAGTCTTCCTCGTGTAAGCCGTTCTAATTGCGCCTTCAATTACAACGACTGCAGCTAAAAGTACGAGCATAAGACAGATAATCTGCACATCTGGATTTGTAACTCTGGTGAAGAATTTAGTATAGATCCCAAAAGACTCAGAAATTACAGCGAAAACGAAAGCAGCTATCCCAAAACACACGTGTATAAACTTAATTTTATTGGGCTTAATCCATTCGTATAGTCTTGAAGAATACAGAGTAGGAAGTCCTTGACAGCACGTGATGCCACAAAGCACCACAGCTATTATTCCAGTCACGGCGTGCCAGGTGTGGAAATGTTCATGATGTTCCTCGTTCTTGTGAGCTATTATTGTCACTAAACCAATTGTTATGCATGCAGCTGCAGCTACTTGCAAGATCCAGTGTTGTTGGACTGCTTGCTTGTGACTCATACGTAAGAATATGAAGATATTGTCCTTAGAAAGCATCACCATAGCCTCCGCCATCAAGAACATGAACTGAAAAACAAATAATGTAATAACCAGGGAAAGGATTTATATGTAAATACATATTTACTTATAAAGCTAATATAATTTATATTTTGCATTATCTTTATGTTTCACAATGTGTAGGGTTGAAAAATCCTACTTTTATTTTCCATATTTTTCCATATTTTAGAGTTTAGTACATATTTTCGTTAATTTCCATATATTTTCCATATTTCATATAAAACAGTCCATATTATATTAGGTTTAACAATAAAACAAAACAAAATTCCATTAACTTTTAAAAATACATTTCAACAATAGAGATTTAAACACATGTTCAGTAATCCCTTTAACATCAGAGTTATTTGAAAATTAGCAGTCCTATCAACAATGGGAAAGTAAGTTACAAAACTGTATTAATTTAATTTAAAATTTTTAACAGACTTCAGTTGTGCAGCTCAACAGTTAAATGCCAGTCAGAGTACACATAGGTTCAGTTTTGTAAATCATACTATAAAGACGGTAAATATGCCAAAAGTACGTCATTCAGTCAATTTAAAATCAAAACTAACAAGTTACATTTCAGAATTTAAAGAAGATGGTTTATCAACTGACAATAAAATATTATTTTGTAATTTGTGTCAGTGTGCAGTATCATCTACACAAAAGTTCCTGGTGCAACAACACATTACAACTAGTAAACATCAGGCCAACAAACAACTAAATTCCAAGCAGAGACAATTGTTTTTAACACAACCAACAACATCGAATGTAAGATCTGAGTTTAACATCGACCTGTGCCGTTCTCTCATCTCTGCTGATATTCCTCTACAAACTAAAGAATAAGGTCTTCAGGGAATTCCTTGAAAAATATACTCAACATACAATCCCGGATGAGTCAACACTTAGGAAGACGTATGCTCCATCCATCTACGATGAGACAATACAGAAGATAAGAGATGAAATTAAAGATAGTTCAATTTGGGTTTCCATTGATGAGACTCCCGACAAAGAAGGTAGACTTGTTGGTAATGTAGTTATCGGTTTGTTAAGTGAACAATATTCTGAACGAATTCTTTTACATTGTGATGTTCTAGAAAAGTGCAATAACAAAACTATAGTTAAACTGTTCAACGAAGCTATGGGTATCCTGTGGCCAAAGGGTATTATGTACGATAATGTGTTATTCTTTATTAGCGATGCTGCCCCTTATATGGTCAAAGCTGGACAAGCATTATCTGTTGTATATCCTAAATTGACTCATTTTACTTGTGTGGCGCATGCATTTCATCGTGTGGCAGAAGTGGTCAGAGACAATTTCCTAAAGTAGATTTGTTGATTTCATCAGTGAAAAAGTATTTCTCAAAGCTCCCAGTAGAGTTAACGTGTTGAAAGAAATGTACCCTGAAATTCCATTGCCACCAAAGCCAATTTTAACTAGATGGGGTACATGGCTAGAAGCAGTTGAATATTATGCCGAACATATAGACTCTATTAACAATGTTCTCCTTGCATTGGACTCTGAAGATGCAGTCTCAATTGATACTGCGAAAACAGTTACCTGTGACATAAGTGTGAAGAATGACTTAGCTCACATTCAGCATACATTTTCATGCATCATAAAAACGCTCAAAAGTCTCCAAAATAGGCACCTTTCACTATCTGAAAGTTTTGAAATTATAAATAGTACTGTGGAACAACTGAATCGTGGTAGAGGTAAAGTTGCAGATGCAGTAAGAGCTAAGGTGGACACTGTACTTTCAAAAACCCTGGATATGAAGAACTACAAAAGGTTGTTGCTGTGATGAGTGGTGAATCAACAGTGAAGATTAACTTGGACTTATCCCCAGCAGACATTGTGAAATTGAATTATGTACCAGTTACTTCTTGTGACGTCGAACGCTCTTTTAGTCAGTATAAATCTATCCTCAGAGACAATAGAAGAAGATTCACTTTTCAGCACTTGAAAGAAATGTTTGTAACCTATTGTTATGGTAACAGACAATAAAAATTGTGTTTTGTTGAAACTACATTGGAAGATAAGGTACGTCCATTATATTTTTTGTTTAGTTTGATTAAAATGTACCAATATTTAACGTACATAGTCATTTTTTTATAATTTTAAGTCCATATTTAATTCCATATTTTGGTAAAAATCCATATTTAATTCCATATTTTGGTAAAAATAACTACATATATATTTACATATTTCATATATTTTTAGTCCATATAAATCCGTTCCCTGGTAATAACATTTCAAACTCATGCAAACATTTTCTTCGAAAGTGTCATTATTATTATTATTATTATTATTATTATTATTATTATTATTATTATTAATATTAGCCGTACCCGTGCGCTCCGCTGCACCCGTTAGAAATAAATATAAAGTAATCACATAATTAAAATAGGACATTTGATCCAGGGAACATTCGTGTTTGATAGAAGGATAAATCGTTTAATTTGTTACTTGATTTAAATTGCATCCAAATATTTAAAATGCGATCATTTTGGTCCAGAGACACTCATATGGTGCAATGACAATTCCTTTAACATGTTTCTTAATTTTTTATTACATGCAACCATAGCTTAATGAAGATTGACATCATTTAGATTTAATGTGTATATTTTATTTTACTTGTTACAGGTTTCCATTGAATTATGGTAATAACTTAATTTTAACCCTTGTTTTCTACGTATTCAGTAAATGGCGCTTGGCCCACTATGGTTCTGAACCCTTCAAATAACTTATATTATATTATATAATATTACATATTATATTATATTATATTATATTATATTATAATATATTATTATATTATATTATAATATATTATTACATTATATTATATTATATTATATTATATTATATTATATTATATTATATTATATTATATTATATTATATTATATTATATTATATTATATTATAATATCAGAAGTTACTGTAATAACATTATAGCATTATGTCCATCTAGAGAAACTACACTTTCCAATGGTGAAATAATAATTAATTATACAAATCGGTTAATTTAGCTTCCGATATTACTTCATACAAACACAGAAACATTCTCTGTAGGCTATCTTTCATAGCTTTCGATTGTTGCTGTCCAAGGCCCCTTATAGACGAAGATGGCAGTTATTTTAATTTTAAAACTCATTTATCTCATTAAATATCAGTTCTATCAAAATTTTTCAAGGAATAAAACTTATCTCAAATTATTTTTAAAGAAACTTTTGTTATGTAACATTTTTCACAAAAATTAATAATAAGCGAGATATTTTGATTTATTTAATTCAGACCCCCTTATAATCCCCCGTTTAAATAATGTATTTTGAATGCCATATAGCCTAAAATCTATGTTACAATGAACTTTATTTATATTCCAATTTTCATCGAAATCCGTTTAGCCATTATCGCGTGAAAAGGTAACAAACATACAGACAGACAGACAGACATGCAAACAAAAATTTCAAAAAAGCGATTTTCGGTTTCAGGGTGGTTAATTATATATGTTAGGATCAATTATTTTTGGAAAATCGAAAATTACCAGAAAAATTTCGGCTACAGATTTATTATTAGTATAGATTATTATTATTATTATTATTATTATTATTATTATTATTATTATTATTATTATTATTATTATTATTATTATTATTATTATTATTATTATTATAAATCACATATTCACGAACGATGTTATACAACTTTTTGAACTGTATTATCACACTATATTGTAAATTGAATAGGGTATTTCATGAAGGGCCTAACTTCAGGGAACTTTTTTCTCTTCAGGAGAGAAAAAAACTGTTTTCTTCCCGAACTACACTGAAATCCTAAGTGTGAAACTTGTACGGGAAAGAGTACATATCCTCCTCAGTCCTGAGACGTTTGTTGTTTTATTTTTAAAGTTCAGTATAATTCTACCCTTCAAAAAAAATCACTGACATAGGAAAAATGATGAAAGAATTCTGTAGGTTACAGTCAGGGCAGAAATGCACGTATATTATACTGTACTTGGGGTCTCTGCACATGCATCTTATATCATAATCATGTATGAAGTATAGTATAGTGTACTATACTCTCAGGATTGAGGAGGATATATTCTAATACATTTTTACAAAAATTGTACTTTATTACAAATTACCACTTTTTCTACAGACAATAAGAAAGTTGTAGGAGAGCAGTTGTTGGCCTATCTCATACTGAAAAAACATCTACTTTCTCAAACTCTACACAAAATACCTACTTTAACAGTTTGATTATGAAGTTTTGAAGTCGGAAACTCAACAGTAAAAATTATCATATTCCCTAATCAGATTCACTGCCAGATCCACTGTTATGGTTCAGTGCTTCTACTCTAAGCTGTAAGCAATATGGTTTATTTTCAACACATAAATACTGCGTAAGGTTCAAAATATCCCTCAGTTTTAAAGCTTTCACAGTCACTTACATAAACAGGTTCTGTGGGCATACTTATGATTTGTATGTTTGGTTTTACCATCTAAAATTCATCTGTGATCAATGCATTCAAAGTCGTATGTGCCTTCAGTGTTAGTTTCATGGTTTACATTATACTAAAAAAGTTTGTACTTATCATAAACTTCTCACCTTACCACGAAACTTTTGTTTATAATTGTATGTAACTGCTCCACTGAAGTTCTTTACTATATCCCTTCCCACTCTCACAACAGGATCACTTTCTTCTATCCAGTAGTGGCCGGTGATCGAAATCCTCTGTGAGGCCAGATGCAACTAGTTTAAGTGCTTCCGATAGGAAATGTTTGTTTAATGATATTAATTATTATTGTTATTATATTATTAATATCATTATTACTGTATTATTATTATTATTACTATTGTTAGTCTTTTATTATTACTATCAAGAAAAATAATAATTTCACTCACCAAATAAGCTGTTATGCTGTGAGTTTCAGTGATTGTTTCAGTGTGATGAAGCAACCCATATTATGTGTTGAAATTCCCCTTTCTTTCTTTTCTTTTTATTTTTTTTCCTTTGACAGCAACAAACAAGGCCAAGAGAAGTTTATTTTGCCTCACATTACCACATAACCATTTATGTTGCCCATACCAGGATGTAATAGAAACTCGCGTTTTGAGATTATGTGTCAGAAAAATTATCAGCGATGTCGCAGGTAGTCTCTCTCTTTATTTAAAACTTCCTTTCTTTCGATATTATTTCTTCTCGAAAAAGGACACTCTATCAATGAATTAACTTCTCCAGCATTATTTCTCTCATTTGTTTCTGTTTATATTTTCCCAAAATACATAACAACATTGGCCCAGATTCACTACTGTATTACGAAGTACAATAGTAGAACACCCTCGCTTATGTCATAAACTGAGACATAGGGGGAGAGAATCGAGTGGGTCTCTGCCTGCCAAAGAGCTGGAATTTTGTTATTTATGGCCTAGTTAGGAAAACAAATCACCACTGCTATTCCCACCCCACTCTACCCTTGAGGCTGGCCCATGGATGGGACGAGTGAAACCTGACCAGGCCAGACGAATTGTGCCTCAGCTACAACGTTTTAAGCGTAAACTCAAAGCCCGCGAAAGGACATGAAATGCATTAAGCCAGACCCGGCACGAACGATTCTGGCCTCAGGAACAAATTTTACTGCAAAACAGTTCTATATACATCAAAGTTTTCAAATGCTTCTACAGCGATATATGCTTCATTCAAATAACTAATATATTATATAAAAACACCAAATTTGATTTCAGTTAAGCCAAGTGACTGAGGCCCGGCCTCACTTGCCTCAGTCAATCAGCCACCACTGCTTCTATCAAGCTATTCCACTCTTCAAAAGTTTCACATCTTTCCATTTTCCTTTGTTTTCTCTCAATCACGCCAAGCTGCCTATCATAAGACAGGTAACTAAGTCCCCTTTCAGGAAAATGGAGAACCTCAGTGAATCTCCCATTTAAGGCCTATTACAAGTGACTGCCAAAACCTCAACGTCGTTATAGGCTATTTTGATTTTGTCCTCGACTATCATCATTGAAAACATGCAGTCGTTTTACAGTTTGAAGTATGCTATTTTCTATACAATGATAAAGCACTGAAACTACTTCATTACAGCCAAAGTATGGTACTTGTTAGAGTTCAGGAACGATTCCATTAGTAAATCAAATAGTTCAATAACGGCCCTATTACGATAATGGGGTCCTTCTTGAAATATACGGCATTCTTAGGCGCCATTTGATTAGTGTTCCGAAAAGGATATCAGGATAAAATGAAAAATGTGACAGTTGGGCACCTTCTTAAAATACCTTATTCAATTATTGTATACTTACTTATTTTTAAATTTATTTTTGTTTTCAGTTTAAGCTGACTGGTTTTTATGAAGTTCGTATTATGTGGCGGAAAAGTTTCAGGTTATACTGGCAAGGACATTTCCTCATGGTGCGGTAATAATCACGTAATATGCAAAATATTATTATTATTATTATTATTATTATTATTATTATTATTATTATTATTATTATTATCATCATCATCATCATCATCACCACCACCATTCTCTATTTCTCTTGGAATTTCTTCTTTAGATTTTCATTACCTGAGCGACCATCTGACACATCTACAGGATAATTATTTGATTACTTCCAACACAGTGCAAGAAATTATACAGGTTTTCGGTATTACACATTTCTGTGCTATAGGTATAAGTTCGCTAAGGTCAAGATACGAATTCTGAAAGTGTTTCTTTACGTTTTTATTGTTTCTGTAGGAATAATTTCTACATACTCAAGATTAGGTGTATTTTATTATAATATTATTATATACTTACTTACTTACTTACTCACTGGCTCTTAAGAAACCCGGAGGTTCATTGCCGCCATCGGTCCCTATCCTGTGCAAAATTAATCCAGTCTCTATCATCATACCCACCTCCCTCAAATCCATTTTAATATTATCCTCCCATCTACGTCTCGGCCTCCCCGAAGGTCTTTTTCCCTCTAGCCTCCCAACTCTATATGCATTTCTGGATTCGCCTATACGTGCTACATGCCCTGACATCTCAAACGTCTGGATTTAATATTCCTAATTACGTCAGGTGAAGAATACAATGCGTGCAGCTCTGCGGTGTGTAACTTTCTCCAGTCTCCTGTAACTTCATCCCTCTTAGCCCCAAATATTTTCCTAACCACCATATTCTCAAACCTTTGTTCCTCTCTCAAAGTGAGAGTCCAAGTTTCACAACTATAAAGAACAACCGGTAATGTAACTGTTTTATAAATTCTAACTTTCAGATTTTTTGACAGCAGGTTGGATGTCAAAAGCTTCTCAACCGAATAATAACAGGCATTTCACACATTTATTCCGTGTTTAATTTCCTCCCGAGTGTCATTTATATCCGATACTCTTGCTCCAAGATATTTGAATTTTTCTACCTCTTCGAAAGATAAATCTTCAATTATTATTATTATTATTATTATTATTATTATTATTATTATTATTATTATTATTACTACTACTACTACTACTACTACTACTACTACTATTTGCTTTCATAATCTTTAATGCTTGAAGTTTGCAATTTCATAAATACTCAGTAAATAAAATCTATATAAAATGCATCATTTGTATTCGAAGTGCACATAGTTTTTGTTATTAGTTTCCTCATACAAAAATAAATGGAAAGTTAAGGTTTAACCGACACTTTAATCGATATTTTCCATGAGGTTATTATCTTCGTTATTACAATGCATGGTTAAAGACATAATGACAAGAAAAAATGTTAAATCATTCAGTAGGTTGAAGTATAAATACAGAAAAATAACGTAGTAACTGGAAACTGATGTATTTTAAGACGTGCATTATAAAAATATTAGTAATGGGATAGACGGTAATTAAAGCCGATAATATAGCACCACACATACTGTAAATAAAAGTGATATCTTCGTAGCTTTAAAAAACTGCGACACTAACTCACCCCCAGTGTCATGAATGACGGATGCCATGAGAACAAATCGTAGTTTCTGAAGCTCAGATAAAAGACGAAGACAGTGAAGGTGGCGAGGATAAAGAGGCTGATGAGAGTGGCGGCCACTCTGTACACTCTGTAGGCTGTAATTTCAGTGCCGAGGATCCTCACCGCCATTTTCACAACTGACTCACTTGTCCCCGTGGCAGGCGACCTGCTCGCTGCCCGTCAAGGAGACCTCGCCGATAACGCGATAACAGCATAATGTTTGCATATTCATTTGCAGCGATTCCCAAGTTACATGACATAATTAGGACCAGGGTTTATATGCACAGTCTGAAATACGGACAATAAAACAAAAAAAAAAATATAGCCTATGAAAAACCCACTTTTTTAAGAGTTAAGTGCCTGAAAAACAAAATGTGAATCAGGTATGTTTTTATTTTACATTAAGGTTCAATATGTACGCATTATTTCTTTGTTTAGCTTACCTTTTCTGATAGCAAAACCAATTAACAAATTTTCAAGGTTCTCTGTTGTCATACATTGTCATCTACAAGGATATTTTTGAATGCTGAAAATGATCATTAAGGAGCGGATTTCTATGTAATTAAATATTATTTTTGCGTGTGATAAAACACAATTAACAAAGTTAAAAATTCCGAACATCAAAATTTCAAGTTCAAAACCCAAATTATATTTCACATAAAAACACATATTTTCACAAAAAAAAAATTATGTAAATACATATTTTCAGGAAATCTATTATAAACACATAAATCTTGGAGTTTTTTTACTTACGTAATTTTTTACAAGAACTTTTAAACATTTTAAAACTAAATCAATTATGTCACTCAGAAGTACGTTATCTTTTTAAGAATTCTTGGTTGCTTCGTGTTTCTAAGCGCCGTGTGGTGTATCCGTGATCCATTTTTGTAATAATATCGCCTCAAGTTCTGAGAACTGCTAGGCAGCATATCAATGTTATTATTAGAGAATAAATTAACATGGACAAGGAGGAGAGATCTTGCAACTCATAATTATAAATGTATATTGTTGCTGAAGATGATTTCATTCCACGCTTTGTTTGCGAAACACAACAGATAAGAGCTCGGGTATGAACATTATTTAATTTAAACAAATCTTTCGCCTCTCGCTCATGTCTATCAAGCAAGGCAATATATCTTGCTGTGACTTCCTGTTATTGGGCTTCGTCAATCGATATCCTTCAAGATATACTGAAAGATGGTTATTTAAAAAACGATTTGTCTTTCCTATCAGCAAATCTAAGCTTTTTGTGTGACACCATAAAAAACATCCACAAATCTGTTGTATGAAACAGTTAGGGAGGTGCGTGCAGCGGGAATTAAACTAGACTCGCTACCAGGTTCAGAAGTACAAGTACTAAGGGGCAAATTCTAGAATGTGTTTGGGAAAAACAGTGAATATAAAAAAATGTGTAAAGTTGCTCAAGTATTGGAGAATGTGCCTGTAGGTGAAATTGCCGGTGTATGTGTTTGTGACATTCCTCTCTTTAAATATGCACGTCTGACGTCCCGTGATGTGGAAAGATCGTTTTCACAGTATAAGTCGTTGTTCAGAGATAATCGGCATGCATTTGGAGATGACCTTTGTTGTTCACTGCAATTCTCGGCCAACTACTAGCACTCTAGTGTGGTTAGTGAGTACCTAGTAACATTGCTGTTTTCCCCAAGCTAAGTAAGGTATTTTTTTCATATTAAAAAAAAATATTTCTTTATTTTTAGCAAATATTTGCGTACTTTTTAGCACATAAAAATAAATATATTTAAATTTTTTAGCACATGAAAATCCGCTCCCTATACATGACTCTAATTAGGACCAGAGTTTATATGCACAGAGTCTGAAATACGGACAATGAAACAAAAGAAATGCAAATATATGAAAAATCCATTTTTGTTGTTGTAGGGTTAACTGTCTGATAAACAAAATGTGAATGAGGTGTATTTTTATTTTACATTAAGATTCAATATGTAGACCTACACATTATTTATTTGTTTAGCTTACCTTTTCTGTTAGCAAAACCAACTAACAAATTTTCAAAGTTCTCTGTTGTCATACTTCGTCATCTACAAGGGTATTCTTGAATGCTGAAAATGATCATTCAGCATCATATGAGGTTGCTGGACAATATTTTAATGTACAAATTGTAATCTACATCCAGGAGATTTTACGTAGGAGTTACCGTGTTAAAAATGTAGGATATTCTCGAACAATCTACGGGAATTTTACTTAAAGTAAGTAAAGAGATAGGTTTGGAAGTAAATCCCGAAAAGACAAAGTATATGATTATGTCTCATGACCAGAATATTGTACGAAATAGAAATATAAAAATTGGAAATTTATCCTTTGAAGAGGAGAAAAAATTCAAATACCTGGGAGCAACAGTAACAAATATAAATGATACTCGGGAGGAAATTAAACACAAACTAAATATGGGAAATGCCTGTTATTATTCGGTTGAGAAGCTTTTATCATCTAGTCTGATATCAAAAAATCTGAAAGTTAGAATTTATAAAACAGTTATATTACCGGTTGTTCTTTATGGTTGTGAAACTTGGACTCTCATTTTGAGAGAGGAACATAGGTTAAGGGTGTTTGAGAATAAGGTGCTTAGGAAAATATTTGGGGCTAAGAGGGATGAAGTTACAGGAGAATGGAGAAAGCTACACAACACAGAACTGCACGCTTTGTATTCTTCACCTGACATAATTAGGAACATTAAATCCAGACGTTTGAGATGGGCAGGGCATATAGCACGTATGGGTGAATCTATAAATGCATATAGAGTGTTAGTTGGGAGGCCGGAAGGAAAAAGACCTTTGGGCAGGACGAGATGTAGATGGGGAGATAATATTAAAATGGATTTGAGGGAGGTGGGATACGATGATAGTGATTGGATTGATCTTGCTCAGGATAGGGACCTATGGCGGGCTTATGTGAGGGCGGCAATGAACCTCCGGGTTTCTTAAAAGCCGGTAAGTAAGTATTATTATTATTATTATTATTATTATTATTATTATTATTATTATTATTATTATTACGTAATTATAAATTGTCGCAGCATAACTAATGACGTGTTTGCAAAACGATGCTAATGTAATGTACTATTTATCGACCAAACCTTAGATATTTAAAGCATGAACATATTTGATAAGAGTGGGCCTATATGTTTCTTCTTTATTAATACTAACTTATCTCTTTTAAGTGGAAGTTGTCTAGACGTTTGATCATGTGCCTACATTAAGAGAAGTCATATCAAAGACTGAAATCCATAAACTTGACCTTGCTGTGGGGATTTCCTCTCCGAGTGGATAGCATCCTCTAGTTGCTAGTGTTCAAGGATAACAGAAAACAAACAAAAAAAAAACTGATAGCGTTGCTAGAATTTGAGCCTTTTAAATTCATTGCTCCCTGTTACAGCTATAATAAGATAGTGACGTCGGATTTTTAGAAGATAAGCAATCTATGGATTCTTAACTTACAACACGCAAAATGTCACAATGACGTGCCTGAATTCTTAAGATTGTAATATCTTCAAAACACAAGTGGTGTCGTCCATGACTCACAGTGTTGCTTTTGGGTAAAATTCCCTTTCGTCCCGTAAAATACGGGAACATCTCTATTTCGCTAATGTGTCCCGTTGTCCTGAAAGAGGTCTTCGGGACATGTTTTAGTCCATTATTTAAGAATATCTGGGAATATCAACTGCTGTTTTTGGGCGAATGACAAATAGTCAAGTGCCCGCCATTAGTAAATATATATATATATATATATATATATATATATATAAAAATATATATATAAGCATCAATTTTCATCACTGCTGGTGACATTAGGATTCGCTATATTGGCAACATTGGAGGTGACACTGAATAATACAATGTTCTTAAAACAGTTCATATTACGAAACAAACTAATACGGGATCAGACATTGTTGAATGTCTTTTGTTTGATGAGATCATAATTGCGAAAAATGTTCTGAATTTCCCTGAACCCCAAACAGTAAATAGAATTGAAATACATTCTTAAATCAAAGCGTTTACATGAAGTCTGGGTGGATCTGTCCAAAAGTGTTGACGAAGAGCACTCAAATTAAGAAAGTGATAGAGTTCATTTTGTGTGTCCCTGGTTCATATGCAAGTGGTGAAATAGTATATTACGATACAAGGTTGGGAAGTGTTTTTTGCAAAATCGAGAAAAGTTTGAAAAACGAGCAGAGTGAGTTCTTCAATTTCCGCAATTTTGTAATGCACTTCACAAACGATCATATTTTTATAATTGCAAATACAATATATTTTGCATTGAAAATTTAGAGCAATATTATTCCAAAGCCTTCGCAAAACTATACTATAATGGTAACTAAGTAACAATAAGTGCACTGTAATGGATCTATTTCAGTATAGTTTTATGTTATGAAGAATGGTTTCCCTAGCAACAAGTTTCCGTGTGGGAATTCTAACTTTCAAGGCCTAACAACAATAGCTGCAAATACAACAAAAAACACGATCGGGGCAAAAATTGTTTTTCCGCATGAATTCAGCGTACACTGATGTGAAAAACAAGTTGCATATAAAGACAGTGCTTACTGTGAAATCATTTTTCAGTGAGGATTGTGTTGCATTTCATGACTTAATGCTTTAGAACAAACAATTGTTACAAGAAATTCATTCTTCATGTATTCCTAAGTGAACCTATTTTGTAAGGAATACGGGTGGAATTCACTTATAAAATGACTGAACTCTTAAGTAATATTAATTTTCGATTTATTTTGTTCAATTTATTCTTCTAGTATTTTATTTTCAAGATATGTATTGTGGATCCCTTTCACCACGGCATGGCGCCTTTTCAGGTTGCGGATAGAGGTGACGGCCTCCAGATATGGACGGTAGCTGCGAATAAAAGCAGTCGCGGACAGCCGATAAGGAGTGGTCCTCCAGCTTGGGGGTTGGACGAAGGGCTAACAACCCATTACCGTAAAAAGCAGTTTGTTACGAAACCCTAAAACTGAAAGTTAGAATTTATAAAAGTTATATTATCGGTTGTGCTGTATGGTTGTGAAACTTGGACTCTCACTTTGAGAGAGGAACAGAGGCTAAGGGTCTTTGAGAATAAGGTACTTAGGAAAATATTTGGGGCTAAGAGGGATGAAGTTACAGGAGAATGGAGAAAGTTACACAACACAGAACTGCACGCATTGTATTATTCACTTGACATAGGCTAATATTAGAAACATTAAATCCAGACATTTGAGATGGGCAGGGCATGTAGCACGTATGCATATAGTGTGTTAGTTGGGAGGCCGGAGGGAAAAAGACTTTTGGGGAGGCCGAGACATAGATGGGAGGATAATATTAAAATGGATTTGAGGGAGATGGGATATGATGGTAGGGACTGGATTAATCTTGCTCAGGATAGGCACCGATGGCGGGCTTAAGTGAGGTCGGCAATGAACCTCCGAGTTGTCTAAAAGCCACTTGTAAGTAAGTATTTAATTTCATTTAATCCTGTTCAAAGTCAACATGGATAAGCTCGATATGAAATGCACATTGAAGTTCATTTTCTAAATCAGTGCTGAGTGTTCCGTATTTTTTTCTGATGTTCCTGGATGAAATAGATTGACCAGAAAAGGAGTGTTTAAGGAAAATGCTAGAAAATAATATTGTTGAAATAGAAAGCACGAAGTAGCATTACATAATTTTTTTAAGATACGGCGAATATTTATAAGAAAAAGTATGTAGAAAAAAATTAATTACCCATTATAAAAATAACACGAACTAAGGCAAACCATATAAAAAACAAATAAACATAATATTATGTTCATAGATAAATAATGATTTTCCATTGCCATAAGTTCTTAAAAATCACATAAATTAACTCTGAAAAGGCAGATGCATTTTTTTGAAAATGTAATATAAAAACGTTACAAATTACATAATATACCTACTGTACATCCAATCAGAAGTGCATAAAATTGCTCCCTGGCAAAATGGTAAAACGGTAGGGTAAACAAGGGTAATTAAAACAAGGTAAAGTAAAGTAAAATGGTATAAATGTAAAAGGAAAACTTAGAAACATTGTAAATACATACTTACGACTAATGTTTATTATTTGGTCCTTATATTTGGAAAATTCTTATATGTATGAAATTAATATGTTGATATTTTATACGAATACAATATTATATTTCTTAAACTAAAACCAATTAAATTATATAAATAAAAATAACAGAAGACAGTAGATAAGTAATATCAATAAAATTATATTTAATATAGCTAATTACAAAACTTATAAGTATGTCAGTGTATTAACAATTCTGTAACACATACAAACTAATGTAGTGACCAGAGGAGTAGAAGTTAATTACACTGAACTAGACTCTTGTCCTCCAACAATCACATTTACAGTATAAATACTTTATGAATAATGAGTAATATACTAGGTAGTCAGTCTACCAGTTGTTAGAAAACAGCGGAAGTACTACCGGTAACTATAGTCCCATCGCTCTTATTTCCGGCAGCCAATCACGTTGCAGGTCGGCTACATTTAAACTTGTGCGTCTTGTGATTCGCTCCTGATGACGTTATGCATCTCCTAAGGCTCGATAAATACGTAATATAATCACCCGGCATTTGGGCTCTTTCTTTGGCGTTCGCAGGACATTATTTGTCGCTCAATTATTTGCTCAATTACAGTGAGTTTGATTTATTATCATAGGAGTTACGACATGATACTGTTTAACGGTACGGCAAATAGATTCCTCGTCTGGTAGCTCGGCAACGAAAGAGCAAAAATGGCGAACGATACTACGTACCAAGACTTTATAGAGCCTTCACTTTCTAAGCTGTAAGCAAAGAGGAGAAGTCACGCCGGGAATGACAGCGTCGCGACTATAGTTTATAACGCAATGTCAAAATACACACTAAATATACTGAATATAAAATGTTAATAGTGGAAAATAAATGTAACGAAAGAGAAAAGTGTATACTGTGTGACACAGAAGTTAAAACAATCACAGAATTAATATTTAAGCAGAAAATGTAATAGCAAAAGTTTTAAACCAAAATAATAAACCAACATATTAAAATTCAGTTAACTCAAGAGCAGAATTAACTTGCAGTCATAACTGTTATGATATTTTCCCTTTTACTGTTAAGGCAGCTTGTGTATGTATGGCCCGCCTTTGCGACTATGTTACTACAGCGTGTTCATTTCTCAATCAGAGCGATGATTCGATTTCCGTAGTGGAAAATAGAAGACATTTATATTACGTACATGGGACTGAGTGTCTGTCCCTTGTCCTGTGTTGTCTCAGCGGTGATCCTGTGCCTTGCAGGCCGGGGAGATCCGGAACGTATGTATGTATGTATGTATGTATGTATGTATGTATGTATGTATGTATGTATGTATGTATGTATGTATGTATGTATGTATGTATGTATGTATGTATGTATGTATAGAATATTTTTTTAGCTTATGTTTACGAGGATCTAAGACTTTTAGAGTTGTTTCAAAGTACTGTAATCAAAATTATTATAATTAACACATATTCTGTTAGCCGTTGTCTGAAATGATAAGCAACGAATTTGGTATTATTAAAAATGTCTTTGAGAATGCTGAAGTTATGATTACATAACATTACGTGATGTGTATATTAAACGGACATCATGTGCGGAGACGTTAATGCGGAAATTGGCATAGAAAGAAAGCATGAAAAAAGAAGTGGTACGTAAAAAGAAAGAAAGAAAGAAAAGAAGAAAGAAAAAACAAACAAAAACAACAAAGAAAGAGTAGTAAGGGGAGAAACTAGAAAAAAAGAACGAAAAATTAAAATGTATTCCACTGGAAAGGGAAATAAAACCAGGAGAAAAAAAGGGGAAAATAAAGACAAAGAACAAGTAACAAATTATAGAGGAAGAAATAAAGAGGAAAGTAACTTAAGAATATGTATGATAAGAACTTTCTTGTGTTAAATTTTAACGTACCTTGTTAACATGTTTCGACCTATTTTCGGTCATCTTCGGAACTGGTCGTTGTTGGTCTTGGCGCCTCTTGTTTCCTGTGTGGGTGCGTTCGTAGTGTAGAGTCAAAGAGTGTATGTGTTTTGAAATTGAGTTGTGTGTTGAGAATATCATGGAAACAGACATGGAAATACTGCACGTCCAACCAAAAGCCAGAAACTCAACACACTAGAACAATATGAAATATACAGACACACGAAAACACATCCCAACGATATTCTCAGCACACAACTCAATTTCAAAACACATACACTCTTTGACTCTACACAACGAACGCACCCACACAGGAAACAAGAGGCGCCAAGACCAACAACGACCAGTTCCGAAGATGACCGAAAATAGGTCGAAACATGTTAACAAGGTACGTTAAAATTTAACACAGAAAGTTCTTATCATACATATTCCGAAGTGATACAGTGTTAAAAGTTGTGTAATCAAGGTGTATAAAAGTAACTTAAATGATACTGGAACAAAATAAGAAGAAAATTTTTTGAAAAACAGTGAAGAAAAAAGAAAAAAAGTGATTAGGAAAAGATAAGAGGAAAGAAAATTTATAAAACAAATTCTGTTGCCCACTTATCTGTGGTGAATACTTCATTACAAATAGATGTGGTGTTTATCGTGAGTAAAAGGCGATGAGCCTTGTTTTATCGTTTACCCGTATCAGTACAAATACAAGTGGCTTAAACGACCCGCAACTTTATCTTTATCTGCTAACTTCCGAAATGGTAGTGTCAATGTACAGAACATTTTCACTGTCACAATTGAAGAGGTGGATTCCAAAGTGTCCTAAGTCCTTTTTTTTATTATTTTAACTTGCTTTATTCACGTTTTAATTCATCCTTTTCAAGCCCATATATAACTCTCCTACAGTCCCGTCGCTCTTATTTCTGGCAGCCAATTACGTTGCAGGTCGGCTACATTTAAACGTGTGTGTCTTGTGATTCGCTGATGATGACCTTATCCATTTCCTAAGGCTCGATAAATACTTAATATAACCGCCCGCCATTTTGGCTCTTTCGTTGACGTTCGCAGAAAACACACGAGGACGTTATTCGCCACTTAATTATTTGCTGAATTACAGTGCGTTTGATTTATTATCAAGGAGCTACGACATGATAATGTTTAACGGTGTGGCAAATAGATTTCTCGTCTGGTAGCTCGGAAACGAAAGAACAAAAATGGCGAACGATACTACCTACCTAGACTTTATAGAGCCTTCACTTCCTAAGACGTAAGCAAAGAGGAGGAGTGACGCCGGGAATAACAGCGTCGCGACTATAAGTCTTGACTTACTGTTTGCATATATTTTTTTCAAACAGATCTAAGGGCGTCAATTTCATTTTATCAGTTTTTGTCTTTTTTTTTTTCATAATTTGTCATTTGGACAGGCCAGTTTGGAATCCACCTCTTCAATTGGCAGTGCTTTTTAAGAAATTATGGATGCATTAATTTAAGGAACAGTATTATATCACGTCGATATTCCTTGTTCCTATAACTGAAACTTGATTAATATATTTCAGTATTATTTGTATTTATCCTGGTAATAATGAACAGTTTAACTCGTAGACATTTTGTTTTTCAGCATTAACTTCCCATGATTGTACGAGATTTCGAAGAGAACGGCAGTTACGTAGACCTTCGGCCCCCCCTACTACCAATAATGCATAGCACAATGTCAATACGGCGGTTGCTGTCGTCTACGATACATCGAACTTTTTTGTTGATTTTCGAGTTCGTCATTTTTTTTTCTGGTTATTATATGCTTATTTAAGTTGTGTTAACTCTCGCTAGTGGTTTTATATTTTATTTTATCAGTGTTAGTATTTATTTTATTATTGTAAATATTTTTGTATTATTATTATTATTATTATTATTATTATTATTATTATTATTATTATTAATGAATTAATTTGTATTACTATCTTTGTACCATCTCCGTGACGGATATTCTATTATTATTATTATTATTATTATTATTATTATTATTATTATTATTATCATTATTATTATTATAATTATTATTATTATTATTATTATTATTATTATTATTATTATTATTATTATTATTATTATTATTATTATTATTATTATTATTATTGTTACAATTATTTCTAACATCAACATTATTATTGATGTCTTTAAAATTTATGTAGACTACTGGACTGTACCCGAGCACGAGCATATGCTCATTTCGGGTATATATTCATATGTATCATTTCAAATGTAAATTGTGAATAAATTTGAATTTTAAATTTGAAATTTGAATTTGAAATTTGTGAGAAAACATACGTAAGTGAAATCTATAAATATTTAATTTAATGGGAAAACATGCGTTTCAACCGCATATAAGCTGTTCTGGCTGCACCCTCGAATACTACAAAAGACGCCAGAGACAGAAGAACGATACACGTAATTTGTGCTGCTTCGTCTTTTCTGAATCCACGAGTATTCATCCCCGTGCCTTCAGCAACAACACCCAGCACAAACGTGAGGGTTCCCACCAGCACGTGTCCCAGCTTGTTGTAAGAAGGTTTGATCCAGTCCTTGAATTTGACAGAGTAGAGAGTGAATATTCCCCCTATACAGGTGAGGAACGTAAATATCACAGCTATCAAGCCAACTATGCCGTGTAGAGAGGTGAAGTGTGGTCTGTCGCCTTTGTTGACCACAATGATCGTGAAGCCCACGATGATGCAAGAAGCGGCGCCTCCTTGAAGAATCCAGTGGAGTCGGCGAGTGGAATTCTGCAAACAGGGCAGCAAGAAGACGACTATGTTGTCTTTCGAGATAGCCATTATAGCTTCCGCCATTAGAAGAACAAACTGTGTGGAAAAATATTACAAACACATCACTGTAATTGCTAATAAACTTCATAAACATATGAAAATGTATACTTTCTTACACACACATACACACACACACAATATATATACAGGGTGTCCCATTTATCTTGTACACCTATTATAACTGTTTTGTTTGGATAGGTATTGGAATTTTGTTTTTGAGTGTTATGTTAGAGCGAGGAGCTAACATGACTGTGGAGATTTGGTGCATGTAACTACATTATGGTACAAGATACACGTGACGTCATCAATTTTTAAAATAGCACTACATACTTTAATCATGTTACATTGATTATACACATTAAGACGAGTTCAAAAATGTATCACCTCACAAGTGATATCAACAAGGCACCACTCATGAGGCAACTAGGCCAGGAGATAATTGGCTAGAATGTCCAGTTCCTTTTTCCTTCCATTGCACACATCTCCGATTAGCTACATATTACACTAATCAGACTTCAGATGCATACAAACAAATTGTTCTTCCTCTGACACATATATCAAGTGAGATCTACTGCCTGATAATAATATTATTGTTGTTATTATTATTATTATTATTATTATTATTATTATTATTACCATATTTATTCGAATATAATACGCCATCAAATATAATACGCACCCAAATTTTTTTATCCTAAAATCCAGAAAAAAAATTACTGGCGAATATAATACGCACTCAAGATTAAGATTACTCATATATTATCAAGACATGTTATAAATTCATTCTTATATGTAGCTTTAGATGGCGTTCATCCTTACTTGCAGTATTAGAACTAGAACTTTCCAATCAACAAGTGTGAGTTGATGTGAGAATATTGATTGACAATAACTAACGCCATGCCACTGTTTCATCAGTTATTTTATTGTTGGTAATTTCTCTTCGTTTATTAAAGACAAGATTGTTAAAAATTGTATACATAAAATCTCAGAATAAAAGAAAAAATGTTATAAAGTCGTTAACATAGTTACAAATAATATTCGTATTAAATGATTGTCGAAAATAGTCATTGTATTATACAGTAAATGAAAAGTAAACAAAAGACGAGAAAACACGAACTCGCAATGGTCGTTTCCATCAACAGTTTCCCGACAGATATTGTCGCATATATAATTATATAGAGCGTTAATTTAATTTTCTTCAAGTTTGAGTGTTTGCATGTGGAAGTAATATGCCATTGAATATACGAGATAAAACGCGCCCCAGTTTTCAAGAAGAATTTTGCCGAAAAAAAAGTGCGTATTATAATCGCGTAAATGCGATATTATTATTATTATTATTATTATTATTATTATTATTATTATTATTATTATTATTATTATTATTATTATTATAACGTCTAATCTTTTGAAATTTATTGAGATATACAGCAAGATTGGATATACATAAAATGGAATAACAAAAGCAATGAAGATGTTAATGGAAAAATAATATTCGTATTAAATGAGAAAATAGTCATTAATTAATAGTAAAAACATTATCAGAACAACTCGAAAATCATCTGCATCGTTTGCATCAGAGATAGAATCCCAAAGTATATTGCTCCACTATCGTCCAAACGGGATTAGATTTAATTTTCGTCCAAAGAAGTATTTGGATTGAAAAATCAACTATTGAAGATCGTAAGAGACCATTTGGCCTAAGACATTTTTGAAGGGAAGAAGATTATAATCGCGTAAATACGATATTATTATTATTATTATTATTATTATTATTATTATTATTATTATTATTATTATTATTATTATTATTAGCGTTGATTTCTGTAAGTAGGACTGTACTGAGAAAATATATAAAAACTCTATTTAAATATAGATATAAATTGTCATAAATGCTGCTAGAATAACATACTTACCCCCAATGTCATGAAGGATGGATGCCATGAGAACAAACTTGTTTGGTCGAAGCTGTAGTAGAACACGTATACTGTGATGCCTACCGCAAATATCAGGCTGATGCAGGTCGCGCCTATTCTGTACGCCCGGTATAAGCCACTTCCATCACCTCTTCTGTTACTAGCAATCATGTCTAATATCTTAGGTGGTGTTTGATAGCAGTGGTGCAGACGTTACTGACTCTGAAGGCCAGCAACTATCTCAATATAAAAGCTTGTACTCGTTGAGATAACGTCACATCTGGAGTAAGAATCATCATTATCAGCATGATTACTGATGATTAGTTTGTAGAGTTATTCGTAGGGACATCGTGACTAATCTCACGTATTGTAATGGTATTACATTAGGCTTGGAGTCTCTTAGTGTGTATTAATTTTTACTGATAATGTCAAACACCCTAATTACGAAGACAAATCCACATTTCAGAATTAGGCTACTGCAACAAACTACTAAAGTGATTTTTCCCTTCGGTCCTGTACTATGGATCGACTGAAGTTATGTATCCACGTGTTTGACTTTCAGTAGGCCTATATTTAAAAAAAAAAACTCGCGTTTGCAGTTAAACCGTAATATAGGACTTAGAATATTAATTATGAACAGGCCACTAAAGAAAATTGTTAAAATACCTTGAAAATGCCAAGGATTTATAGTATGGAGTATCAGAAATTGGATGTGATCACTGGAAGAGCTGTATGCCCAGGGATATGGCTGAAAAAAATATTGGTTATAGTTTACGCTGCATCGTACGTAAAGCTCTGTGTTTACAAAATGTTTGTGTGCACGCACGCCTAGAATCTTGCTCTGGAAGTGTGGTCACATTGGATGCAAGTAACCGCTAACACTTCCAGTCTAGTTGTCGAAATGGATTCCTCGGATGAAGAGCATTTAGTGTCAGAAAATAAAATGTTGAAGTTTTTAAGGATAGATGAGGATGCATTAGGGAAGGGGTGAATAGGTGAACGAATATTTTGAGGACAGGGAGGAAGATGGAGAATATAAACGAATTTTTCCCGATCTTCTTAAATAGAAGGATTTATTCTTTAATTACTTTAGAATGTCCTTACAAGATGCATCCCAGATTGCCCTTCTTTCTTGAATACACGCTATTAGTATTTCAACATCCATTGTGGAAAAAATCACTCACAAAACAGCTACAAATATCACGTCACACAGGCAAGCTTGCTAGAAAAACTAAATGAAGGGTTTGCGGGAAAAGATATGAATGTCACAATTCTGTGAAGGTTGATGTCATTATCTAATTCAAAGGATCACTACGAAATTTAGTGTTGTTCTTATGAAAACTGGTAAAAAGGAGAATTACCACCACGAATACAGTAATCCTTTCCTTTATTTTCTATAGAAACAGCACTACATCTTGCAGTTATAGACTCAATTAGATCATTATCTAATACTTAACAGAAATGTGACATTCTTCGTTTTTCCTCAAACACTTCTAATTTATTTGATCGTCGGAGACGGATGAACAAGCTTGCGCTTGTAACTTGCTTCCAGTGTGAACACCTTCGCCGCGAGTTTCAAACAGACATTCACTGATTTTGTTTCTTCAGGCACCCTTGGGCACGCAGGTGCTTCCATTTTACTTGCCCAAGCGTGCCTTACGATAGCGGCTGCTTATACAGTCCGCTCTGCGCGAATGAACTCGTAATTTACATTTAGTTTACAGGATTACTTACGTTTCAAATTAATTAACTCGAAGCAAATATTAAGGCCCGGTCAAACAGAACGCGGACTTGGCGGACCGTCCGCCGCGAACTCTGTATTACGTTACAATGCATCATCCTAGTCAAACAGCGCGCGGCCCAAAGCCGCGGTCTAGTCTGGTTCGCGGCGGACTGACAGGGAGTTGTGTTTTTCGCGGCGGACATCTCGTAGAAAATGGTCGATGAAACGGAGAAATTAATTGAATTTATGCGGGAATATGCTCATTTATATGATACGCGGCATCCAGACCCCATCTCCATCGTCTCCTTTTTTTTTTTTTTTTTTCAACCAACTCATCGTGGTCAGATAATCCTAATTAATTTAATTAATTTAATTTAATTTAATTTCTTCCTGTAACCACTACAGGTTGCCGTCGACAAAGAGTACCATGATACAATAGAGTAAAAGCCTTGAGGCTTAGTGATAAATTGTTGTTAGAGTGAAAAAGAAAGAATTTGAATTATATTGAAACACATGATGTTAAACGAAGTAACGTCAAGGAGATGCGAATTAGTCATGGTCCATATGTATGATGCTTGAAAATAGCTATTGAGCCTTTGAGTGCTGCAATTGTTAGATCTCTTAAAATACTTTTATGCAGGCCAAAAGATTTACAGAAGTCGACTAGGAACCGGGGTATGGTCCCACGGGCTCCTATCATTAGTCCCGTAATGACGATGGATTCCAGATTACATAATAATCCTTCCAATGAAAATAATTATACTGACTTGGAGGTAGTTACCTCACCTCCGATTTCATTAGGTTTTTGCCACTATTGTTTCTTCTGCAAAAGATTTGTACAAAAACGTACTGCAGCTCGTAAATAAACCGCAAGAGGGAAATAACAGTACTTCTCAATAGTAATTTTGTCTACGAAATAATACTGTTTTCTATATTCATGCTTACTTTTCAGTTGATTAGTAATAAATACAGTTTAAAATACAAACGAAAATCTTTTATTTACCTCAAGCAGATCGCTAGTCTTTCCTTCGTTCCAATCAGTATCCTCCAGTTTGTTGTCACTTTCAATATTTTTTTGGTTCTATAAAGCAGGGTTTGAATTGAACGGGTTACATCAGCTTCTTGTCTATGCGGATGACGTGAATATGTTAGGAGAAAATACACAAACGATTAGGGAAAACACGGAAATTTTACTTGAAGCAAGTAAAGCGATCGGTTTGGAAGTAAACCCCGAAAAGACAAAGTATATGATTATGTCTCGTGACCAGAATATTGTACGAAATGGAAATATACAAATTGCAGATTTATCCTTCGAAGAGGTGGAAAATTTCAAATATCTTGGAGCAATAGTAACAAATATAAATGACACTCGGGAGGAAATTAAACGCAGAATAAATATGGAAATGCCTGTTATTATTCGGTTGAGAAGCTCTTATCATCCAGTCTGCTGTCCAAAAATCTGAAAGTTAGAATTTATAAAACAGTTATATTACCGGTTCTTCTGTATGGTTGTGAAGCTTGGACTCTCATTCTGAGAGAGGAACATAGGTTAAGGGTGTTTGAGAATAAGGTTCTTAGGAAAATATTTGGGGCTAAGCGGGATGAAGTTACAGAAGAATGGAGAAAGTTACACAACACAGACCTGCACGCATTGTATTCTTCACCTGACATAATTAGGAACATTAAATCCAGACGTTTGAGATGGGCAGGGCATGTAGCACGTATGGGCGAATCCAGAAATGCATATAGAGTGTTAGTTGGGAGACCGTAGGGAAAAAGACCTTTAGGGAGGCCGAGACGTAGATGGGAGGATAATATTAAAATGGATTTGAGGGAGGTGGGGTATGATGATAGAGACTGGATTAATCTTGCACAGGATAGGGACCGCTGGCGGGCTTATGTGAGGGCGGCAATGAACCTTCGGGTTCCTTAAAAGCCATTTGTAAGTAAGTAAGGCTTTGTAATTCCTCAAACTTTTGTTTAGACATTCGAAAATAGTCGTAAAAACGGTCTTCAAACAAATTCAGTTCATTACACAGTCTGTGAAATTCGCCTAGTTCCTCTCTTTTTCATTTATTTCATGCACCCACTTCCTTTTTCTTTTCCGCTTTGATGAACGGCTCAAAGCGAACAGAAGAAGCAATTCTTCTTCATCTGAGGAACTGCTGGACATGTTAATTAATCCAGGGAAAAAACGAAAGTAAAAGTACAATTTCAAAGAAATTTAGAAACAAATCGAGAAAATACGATGAGTAGCGCACTTGGTAACAATAAATTGTTTTCACACTGGTTCGTCCTGCACTGTCCGCGTTCTGACTTCCTCGGTCCGTGGCGGACTGCGATCCTCCGTCCGCGTGGACAGTCCGCGTTCTGTTTGACTGGGCCTTTAGATTTACAAAAAATATATAATCATTAATTAAATGAAACACAATTTTCCCGTGTCCTGAATTCAGACCTCTTACTGCCTGTTTTTTGTTGAATTTTTGTTTCGGCATTCTGATACAACCTCACGTCACTTAAGCAGGTCTACTATTGAGGAGAGTCGGATGTTCACTCTCTCTGCAGCAGATACACCCGAAAACGCGACGCATTTTGTAAACAATGTATATAGAAATTATTTACTACCCTGATATGAATACTTTTTTTCAGCCCTAATGCCCACCCAGCCCGCCCCAAACACATATCTTACTTATGTACCAAATTCGTCGTGCGTGAATGAAAAACATTGTCATATTATTTCCTGAATGTGACGTAATTTGTCGGAGGAATTCACGGGGTTTTCAATGTCACCAACACATCTCACATAATACTACACACCTAATCTAACCTAACCTAACCTCTCACATAATACTACACATCTGTAGTAACATTCCCCACTTTTACTGTCATTTCGTTTGCAAATGTTACCCTCCTTGGTGTTCGTCGTTTCGGGAGCCATCTAGTGATAGAAATGGAACATGATGGCGGGAATTCTGTCTCCATTCTTCATAATTACATTTAGTTCGTTAAGCGTGTGTTTTATGCATTAATCAATGTGTTATTCCATATATAGTGTGCAGTAAAAATTGAAATGTGTTGTGGCTGCTATAAAAGTGTTGAAAATTGGTTTATAGCGCCAAATTGGCAGTGATAAAAGTGTGCAATATTCGTTCAGTGGCGGGTTGATGCTCTAACTTGCATTTGTTTTGTAGTTTTGTCACAAAAATTGCGTACGAGTAGGCCTAGGTGGCGATTTATTTTATCTCGATATAAGACTAAACTTCATTACCAAATATTTAATTTTAAATGCTATTAATATTGAATAAATTAATTACACTTTATATACCTAAATCAAAACTAGGCCTACATACCTTTGGGCAAACTTTCCATGTGGAATTTATAAAATAATAATTAGCTTAACCACAACACAGAACGATCTTCACTTGCATCGCTGCAACTCACAACTGGGGTGCACATCGCCCGAGTGTTTATCAATCATCAACATCCGCTATATGTTTACAGCTCTTAATCTTTCGGAATTCCTTTCTGCGGTGCAGATTTATGAAGTGCAGACATCTGGTTAATGTTTACAGTGTAGAACTAGAAACACAAACTTCAGTGACATTTAAAAAAAGAGGTCTAGCTAGATTGAGATTCTAGCCCAAGTGTGCGACGGACAATCTTTGCTTCTGCCATGCTATTTAATGTCACTCAGAAAAATCATCTTCCGCATGTACATGACTAAGGCCAGGAAGTTCATGCTCTGAAAACCTACTACATGTGCAGTGCGAATGGATGGATCTCGAAACCATAACATTCTTAGGGAAAATTAGTAATTTTGACATAATTCACACATTCATCACTGAGAAGATGTATGAAAGATGGTTATTTTTTAAATTATTGTCATATTTGGAAAAAAATTGTTATTATTGTAATTTTACTAGTTGAATAGTGTTGTTGTTGTTGTTTTCTAATGCCAGGCGTTTGACAATAAAGTCATTTGACCTCTTACACTCCAATATTTTTCAAAGATATTATCATGGTCAGCCACTGAAGCACAGATTTTGAGGTGTTCTGAATCCATTTCTTGGTTTGAGTTGCACAATGGGCAGTTAGGGGACTGATATATTCCAATTCTATGCAGGTGTTTGGCCAAACAATCATGGCCTGTTGCCAATCTAAATGCAGCTACAGGCGATTTTCGTGGTAAATCGGGAATTAACTATGGATTATGATGCAGAGAGGTCCATTTTTCCCCTTGAGATTGTGTTATCAAATTTTGTTTTGTTGAAGTCTAAGTATGTAGATTTAATAAAGCTTTTCACAGAGTAATATGTAGATTTAGTAACAGGTCTGTAAGTAGCAGTGCTGCCCTTCTTTGTAAAGCATCCGCATTATCGTTTCCGAGGATTCCACAATGGGATGGTATCCATTGGAATACAATTTCTTTTATTGAGTGATATTAATTGAGAGAGCATTTTAGTTATTTCTGCTGTTTGAGATGTAGGTGTGTGTTTAGAGACTATTGATAGAATAGCTGCTTTGGAGTCTGACAATGTAACTGCATTCTTAAATTCATTGATCTGGCATAGAAGATTCCTGAGAATTTCACTTATTGCAACGATTTCTCCATCAAAACTTGTTGTTCCATATGCAAGAGATCTATAAAGTGAGAAGAGACAGCACATAACACTTGCACCGGAACCTTGTTCTCTGGAGATCAAGGATCCGTCGGTGTATAAATGAAGCCAGTTTTGTGGAGGGTACCTAATATTAATTGTCTCTAAAGACAATTGTTTCATTATTTCAGTGTTTAGTTCTGATTTCAGTATTCCTTCTGCTAAATTTAGATTATATTCTATATTTAATAGAGTTAAAGGGTTTGGTTTAATTTTTAAGTTTTCTTTTAAATTCGGGATATTGATTTTCCGTTTTAAGTCTTGAGCCATGGATATGAATAGTGTAGCAAATTAATAACGTCACTGCTTAAAATAATGGAATCAATTAAGCAATGTAAAAACCTGCCAGATTTTCAGCTGTCGGCTTACAATAGTATATTTTCCTGCTTTAAAAAATTGAAATCTGCCAGGATCAGCTTGAAATGTACTGAGTTGGCTGCACTGAATGTACTGTTAAAATCGGGCCCTCACAGTTTGCAGTGTTGTCACTAGGTAGCACAAGCACAGCAGCACAGTGCACGCAGTGAGAAAGCAACATGAACTGTCTCAGACGCTGTCTCAGCTAGTGAGCAGTTTAGTCCTCGAACTGTGATCACTGTTTAATCACAGGTGTGATCATGATTTTTCGATCACCGTGATAAAATCACAGGTCAGTGATTTTCTACTCATCACTACATCGCACAGTGAGCGTGGAGCTACCACCAACAGCGAATGACCACATATCCACGGGGTCCAAGTTCGGCGACGTCCCACAGCCGACTCTATAGTGAGGGTCACATAAGAACAGTTCCTAAACAGCAAATATTGCCGTCTTGTCAGTGTTGCCAACTGTTACCAGATATCACACGATCCTTCGTACTAAATAACTTATTTACTTACTGTTGGAAGGTTATTCTAAATAATTCAATAATTTGTAACATATTTTCGTAGAAAGGGATCAACATGTCAAGTATTTTGTCTGTCAATACGAAATTCTTTGGTTTGACTAAACAATTGACTCACAAGGCCTAACCTAAAAATGTATTTTGTTTGACCATATGAAATTATTAGTACTAACTCCGAAAACTTACCTGACTATAGTCTTGAATTATAACCACAACGCAACACATAAAATAACTATTATGTATTAATATTAATACTGCTATTAATTAATTATTAGTATGTTCAAATTTCACTAGCTTCCAGTAATAGGCTCAGAAATCTAGTACAATTTTAATTTCATGGAACTCCAGTACCGACAAATATTGTCGATATTTGTCTCAGCTGCCAACATACCAGTTACAAAATCACTACCATTTGTAATATCTGTCAGTATCGAAATTCGAAACGAAGTTGGCAAAAGAAAATTCAACCTGCAAACTAGAAAATCACCATAATCCACTAACATATGTAGTAATGGGGAAAAATAGTTAGGTTTCATCCTTAGGGTATGAAGTAAGCTGACCCGGACTATACATCGGAGCAAGCCTGAAACCTAGGAAAGAAACGGAGATGATCAAAGAAGCTAAGTGTAATAATTATGATGGTGAAATGAATCCGAATTCCAACGCCGAAAGTTACCCAACAATTCTGCTTCGATTGGTTGAGGGAAACCTCGGGAAGTGATAAATAAAAGGTAATCGACTCACACAACGTTAGAAACTTTCTTAAATGGACCGTCATTCAACGTGACGGACATACGTAATAGTCATTTCACAGAACTTAACTACTGAAAACCAGGAATTAAGAAGGGCACACTCGTCGCGCGATGGTGGTGTAATGGTGAGCATAGTTGCCTTCCAAGCAGTTGATCCGGGTTCGATTCCCGGCCATCGCACTTCATTTTATTTATATTTTCAGATTTTGGATATTTTAACGAGAGGAGCCCTATAATATTATACAAAGTGATTCACCAACTAATGCTTGCAACTTACAGCTGTACTAAATTGTTAGATATTTAGAGGAAAAATGTTCATACGTAAGCACAAGAATGCGGCTTCAGAGTATTCGATTCCCCTTTTGATAAACGTTGTTATTACTAAGAGACAGACACTATAAAAATAGGCTCTGTACGTCGACGCAGTTCTGACAAACTCACCAGACACGTGTAGTGTGTAGATAAGGCGTCTATTCTGCGTAACGTTTAAGGTATTTTAGGTGCGCGATTGATGCACGTATAACCTCAAACCTGGTGTTCAAAAAGAAAGATTCTTTAACGTTACTGCACATTTGAATTAATTCAATTTGTAATACAACTGATTTTATTTGTTTTATGTATTTCAACTAATTATATAGGGCCTAAACTTTTAATTTTGTTACATTTATTCTAGATTATGAAATGTTCTCTGAATTACTGATAAAGTCTGGAAAAATGTCATTATGTCATATTACAGCCTTATCTATACAGAAAAATGCATGATACACTGTTTAAATCCTATCAATAATAAATCAACTACCAAAGAGAATGGAGAATAAAGATATTGCATAATATCTAATAAAGTCACGAAGCTTGAGTTTTGATTACTGTGAGGTACTATTTTGCATTTCTTGTAACAAGGCGATAGAAGCGATCCTAGTGGTGAGCAATTGATCGACGATGTTTGAACTATATTGGTTGACTGTATATACTAGAGGATAATCTTGAATCAATACAAATCAATCATTGACAATCAATCAATCTTGAATCATCAATCAATCAATCTTCTTAATGTATCCAGCCCCCTGCTGACAACATAAAGTCCACCATAGTTCACTGTAGTCTATTCAGTTATTGTTTTTCAAGAGAAATGAGGGGTATTTTGATCGGAGTTCATTATAGACGCCTGTTGCTAGTAGCCAGAGTTGGGTTGTAGTCAATATATACTGCAGGACTGTGTCTTCTGCAACTGGTATTGATGATTTCAATTTACTTCTTTTTGGATTTATGGATGGACAGTATAGAAGAATGTGTTCCAGATCTTCATCATGATTATTACTCCACAGACAACAGGAACTTGAAGAAATTAAGAAAAAAATTTAAAATAATTTTATATAAATGAGCAAGAAATAGTATTTTTTTTTCAGTTTTTTTTTTTTGACATTCCAGGACAAATAAAACTGAATCCAGGACACAGGGCACACAATTAAAATTCAGAACAATCCTGGGAAATTCAGGACGTCTGGCAACCTGCCTATATCTATACTAATAATAAATCTGTAGCCGAAATTTTTCTGGTAATTTTCGCTTTTCCAAAAATAATTGGTCCTAACATGTATAATTAACCATCCTGAAACCGAAAATCGCTTTTTTGAAATTTTTGTTTGTCTGTCTGTATGTCTGTCTGTCTGTCTGTCTGGATGTTTGTTACCTTTTCACGCGATAATGGCTGAACCGATTTATATGAAAATTGGAGTATAAATTAAGTTCGTTGTAACTTAGATTTTCAGCTATATGACATTCAAAATACTTTATTTAAAAAGGGGGTTATAAGGGAGCTTGAATTAAATAAGTCGAAATATCTCCCTTATTATTGATTTTCGTGGAAAATGTTACATAGCAAAAGTTTCTTTAAAAATGATTTCCGATAAGTTTTATTCTGAGCAAAATTTTTATAGGACCGATATTTAATGAGGTAAATGAGTTTTAAAATTAAAATAACGATGCCACCTATTGGCGTGCAATGAAATAAAAACAAATGACTTCGTATATAAGGGGCCTTGAGAGCAACAATCGAAAGCTATGAAAGATAGCCTACAGAGAATGTTTCTGTGTTTGTATGAAGTAATATAGAAAGCTAATTAAACATTTGTATAATTAATTATTATAATTGGAAAATTATTATTTTGCTATAATGTTACTACATTTCTGAAGCCCCACCGACGGATGAAATTGTAGTTTTTCATTATCGAATGCAAAGAAAGGACATGCAAAATGCTTTACTTAATGTTACAGTGTGTTTAATAAATATATTATTGTTACAGTAACTTCTGAGTGAATTGAGGACAGGTAAGATTAAAATAGTTTCTTATGCACAGAAAACTTGATAGAAAGAAATATAATTGCATATCACTATATATGCTGTATCACTATTTAAGTTATTTGAAGGGTTCAGAACCACAGTGGGCCAAGCGCCATTTACTGAAAGCGTAAAAAATAAGGGTTAAAATTAAGTTATTACTATAATTCAATGGAAACATATAGCAAGTAATATAAAGTATACACAAAAACTAAATGATATGTCAATCTTCATTAAACTATGGTTGCATGTAATAACAATTAAGAAACATGTTTAAAGGAATTGTCATTGCACCAAATGAGTGGAATCTGGATCAAAATGATCGCATTTTTATTTTTTTTAAACAATTTAATTTAAGTAACATATTAAACGATTTATCCTTCTGTCAAACACGAATGTTCCCTGGACCAAATGTCCTATTTTAATTATGTAATTAGTTTATATTTATTTCTAACGGGTGCAGCGGAGCGTATGGGTACGGCTAGTGCTAAATAAAAACGAAAATTATATTCCTATTTTATGTCACTTTATTTGTGGAGTAAGAAAGTTGCATAATTATGATTTATACGCAACAATCAGTAATAACTGTAATACGTATGTAATGTACTCTTGATATCGAGGAATATGAAACGTTTTTCTAGGCGAAATGACTTCGTTACAATATCGATAGTTTGGGCATGCACTTCAGTCGACGTTTAAAGCCTTCATAATGATTAATTTACTTAAATCTTGAAAATACTGTGTAGTAGTAGGAGGATACGTCATTTATTCAAGTGTAGTATGAGTGAACATGCATTTGCTCATAATTATGTTTTACTTTAAATAATTGTACTTAAAATTGTAGGTTTAGAATGTTGTTATTGAAACTGAATTAATTAATGTATTTAAAATGTTTAACTGTGTTCTACTTTGCATTGGTTCTACAATTTACTCAAAGCTATCATTTGAGTTAAGATGAAGATGTTTCTTGCTTCTAGGCAAAGCAATTTTTCAACAGTAATTTTAAATATAAATGTGTTCTTTTTAATTTGTTTTAAGAAATGACGTTCTCTACGTTCTGTCTTAATTCCTCTTCCTCTAAACTTAAAATCTTGTCCAATGAGAAGCTTTTGGAATTGTAAAGAAGTCATTTCCTTTCGAGTCGATCCTGATTGACCCCCAACCGAAGAAAGAAGTTCTAATGTCAGAACCAGACAACAGGGAGTTTCTCTGTTTTGAAGTCTTAGTTCTTCTATTTCCATCCCTATTCTTAGAGCCTGATATTACAAGTTTTCAAGTTCAGCACACTTGTGATCACTTGGAGCTTCTGGTATGATAGGTCTATCTGCAACAGGAAATAAGAAAATTATGTATATGACAAAAGGGAAGTTATGAGTCTTTAAAATAGTTCTTGCACTAAGGATAACCTACGATAATTAAGCTTTATTTTATCAGAATACAAATAAGAAGAGACAGTGACAGTTTACAGTTTCACTTGAATCATTATTGTCAACATACTATCATCATTATTATCAACCTCTTAATAATAATAATAATAATAATAATAATAATAATAATAATAATAATAATAATAATAGAAGATTGTTCAGTCATCTTATATGAAACAACGAGTCAAAGTTAGGATAGGAGAAGAAATGTCAGAAGGAAGTGAAATTGGGAGAGGAGTACGTCAAGGATGCCCTTTATCACCTACCCTGTTCAACATCTACTTGGAGGATTTAGTAAAGAACTGTTTTTCAGAACATGGGAGGAGTGACAGTAGGAGAAAGAAGAATAAAGTACGTACATGTTAGAGAATTTAATCGAAAACAAGAAGAAAATTGCAAACAAGATTCTAGGGGAAAAAATATACACAAGGAATTAAAACTCTCTAGAAGCAGGAATGGGATGAAAAAATTAAGTTCATATTCAAAGTCCACATCTCCAAATGTTCAATTTTCCAGACTGAATAATTCTTGTATTTCAAATATTTATAATAAATAAATAGTTAAGAATTCGTTTCTAGAATATCGTAAACCTTTTGTTACCAGCTTAGTATGTAAACCAGCTGCGTCATAGCATCTCGTCATCATTGAATTATGATTAACATAACTGTTATTCCAATCATTATTAACTTTTTATTATATTGATGATTATTTCCACTATTACACACGCGTGATTAAAAGTGTTAAGCTCGTGTGTGTAAAAGAATGTAATTTTGAAACTGAAATGAAAGTAAATGATCAATGTTTTAGTACGGATGTCTAAAAATAACTTCACCATTATGTAATTGATGAATGTCGATTCCAGTGGACATCTTTTTGAAGACAAATCTCGGACTCGGTTCTGAGAGACAGTGTTTTATTACTTCGGCATTTGGCGTTATTCCCAGCTGCGGAACACTTTCGTCCACAACTTCTTCTGTCACATTTTCTTCTATTCTATATCTTTCAACTTCTGTATCCGTCTGAGTTACAATTCCCGCACATATCAGCTCGGAAGAAAGACTTCTGATTCGTTCCTGACGAGTATTTTTCAACTGTCCAGCAGTAAGTGTGTGTATTAAATTCTTAACAGTCAACCTTTCTGACTGAAATTCAGTTCTTCCTGCTCTTTCGGGTAAAGTTTCGGTTACTTTCTCAATTATATTTGATTCATTTGCTTTCAGATCCTTTAACCTCGCTTTGATCGCCTCATTTCTCTGACAATAAGACAATTTATTTTCTATTCTTTTAATTTCCTTCTTCGGTTTTTCTCTTGTTTGACTTGCATATAAATTTAAAACGCTTTCTTTATTCCCCAATTCTTTATTAATTCTTTCCATAGCTTGTACATGATGTCCGTTTATTTCGTCTAATTTCCGTGATAATTCTCTTATTGCTTCCTTTTGTTTATGAAGATACTTCACTTTGTAAGACATTTGAGCATGTTTGTTATTTTTTGTCTTTGAATTTATTTCATCTAATTTTGATTTCGACTTTTGCACCTTCCCAACTTGCTCCGCAGAGCCTCCTGCATTTGGTGTAACGTGATGAGGAGATTTTCGTAGATCTACTTTGTCACGTGATTCAGGAAGAGTAGGCCTACACCTATTTATTATATACTCACTGGATCGTGTTGAAATTTCTCCAGTTGTATTTTTATTTATAGTATCTGTTTTTAAAAGATGTTTACTCCAATTGCTCTCCGTTTTGAGATTTTCTTCTCTGTTACCTGCTGCTACGTCATTGAAAAATTTTCCTCTGATCTCTTCTCGTTCTTTTGTCATGTCATTGTCCAAAACATCTAATTTTTCAGGTTGATCTTCTCCATTTTCAAGAATCTGAATGTTAATATTACACATCGTGGCATCAGGGGCTGATTCACTAATTTGATCATTATCACCTTCCTCTTCTTTGTATATACATTTTTGGGCTTTCTCTCCTCTGTTTGACACCTCGGAAACATTTTCTTTATTCCTAATTTCTGTAGCAGAAGATTTCTCGTCCTGAAGCAGAAGTGAAGTATCATTTTCTTCGTCGTTATTGGGAACTTCATTGTCAGGTGTGAGTGAAGAAGATACGCTGATTCCAGATGTGGCGTTCAACGAACTTCCATACCATTCCAATAACGAATTCACTTCACGTTTTTGGGACCCTCTGGTTTCATCTAACGGAACAATCTCAGTCATGTGACATTCTCTTTCATGAAGACGATCGAAACGTTCTGTGATCTCTTGGTTAATCAAACGCACTTCTTCAATAGTTTTAATGATTTCACTTTCAACATTTCTTACTGGCATTGATCGTGATGAATCCAGCAAAGACCGACCGCTAGTGAATTCTATTATATCTCTGCCATCAGTCTGGAAATTTTGAAGTTTTTCTTTATTCTGTTCTTCAAAGATTTGAACTGTTTTTTGTTGTTTCACTTTTTCAACCTCAGTTTTGTCCTTTCCAAAGGCCGTGGCTAAAATTTGTTTCCATTGCCCTACATTGACTAACGCCTTTACGACAATTGTTCCTATTGGGCTTGTCTGGAAAATTTTGTGTGTTTCTTGAAGTTGTCCTGGTTGATCTAAGGAGCTTGGTGAGTTTCCTTGATTTATTCTGGCTGAAGTTGGCCTGGTGTAGGTTTCTGGAATGGAAGACTTTAACGATTTGATGCCAGTATTAGCAAAATCTGCACTTCCATCGATCGCTTGAATGCTGGCTTTTTTCTCTCCAACGGAAATATTGGCGACACTTACGTCAACACGTGATTTTCCCAACTGATATCTCAATGAGAAGGGCGTTGTGTTATCGCCACTTTCCATAGACACCTAAATAAAAATTTTGGCATTAGAGAAATTGAATTATAGTAAAAGAAATACAATTCTTAACCTCCAACGTTCAGGTGGGCACCTATTCGGAAAAAAATATCCGTTACAATTTCTGGTAATATTTTACGCGCACCTTGCTCCAGATGGAGCACGCCGAACCAACAAGCAATTGGAAAAATAAATGAAGTTGAGTATAATAGTACATGTATTAGGCCTACAATAAAGATATTACTACAGCTTGAGCAGGGAATACCGTATTTATTTTCTTGTACTGGCTACGGTAGGCCTATTCATTAAAAATTCAAGTTCTTTGTTTTACGATTATGCTAAGATAATTCTCACTGAAGCGGTTATCTACGATTATTTTAAATCACACAATTCTCAACCACTGAAACGTTTCGCGCAATTATAAAGATTCTATGAATCCCTTGCATCTCTTTTAAAGATGAGATGATAATAGAATTTCTTTATACTTAATACTGGATTTTGAAACTACGAGTTGAAGTTGGATATTTTCTACCTCATCTTAGATTCGTTCGCAAGATTAATAGTTGCGATGAGAAATTATAACATCATAAGGAATGGCACATAAAAATTTCAAAATTAAATAAGCAGAACTCTATAGTTATTAAACACAAGAACTCTTTTGTAATCGATTAAACTTCATTAGAAGTAATATTTATATAAAAATAAAAACAAAGTTTGATTTACAGTTACAGTAAGAGAATAACTGAGGAGCAAACTTTCAAAACCAAACATGTCCATTTTCAGAAAATACACTTTTGATGCCGAAAACTTACATCTCTGCAAAGAACAAAATTATTTTCTACTGTGAAATATTAAAGATCATATATATATATATATATTTACAGATTTTCATAAAATTTCACTGTTTTATGCATTTATACAATCTTAATAGTACTGCTGAATTAGCCGAGTCTCTCCTATTTAAATCGAAAAAATTATAAAACTCTTCAAGTATCATATTTGTATTTGTATTCCTGGTGTTGTGGAAGAGAAGGCCTGATGGCCTTAACTACACGAGAATAAATAAATAAATAAATAAATAAATAAATAAATAAATAAATAAATAAATAAATAAATAAATATTTTAAATGATAACAAGATGATATGGGATTCTAAAATACCTATAGCTGCATAGAACATGTATGTGATATGTGGTTGTTTGATTGTATACGTTTGGATGTGTGTATGAAATAAATAAAAAATCACAACGCATGCTACATTATTAAAAGTAATTTTTATTTGTACCTTTATGCTATGTCGCGGGTTGCATTCGCCTGCTGCCTTGAAGAAGCAGTAATGTGTTATGGGTTGTATCGGAACGCTTTCGCTAAGGCAGTAGTCGGTATTTCGTGACTCGGGAGTCAACCCCTTAATACACAAGCAGGGTGAAGAGGTAAGGCACGATATCCGTCTCCTTAGCCATCACTTGTTAATTCAATGTTAAACTGGTCTGGTATCCTCTCCCCTACTTCCTTTGCTTATATTGCGGGTTACATTTTATATGACATAATACCGGGTGGACCAGTGGCAGTTCCTCGGGGGAGGGAAGGGAGGAACGTCCTCCTCACATTTTTTTTTTTCTTTTGAAAGTAAATACCAAATAAAATATGTGCCTTGAAATTCGAGGAAGATTCGATAATTTTTAAGTTCTCACCTATAAGAAAACCTCGGTTGATCGAGTTTTAAACGACGCGCGCTCATGTGCTGCTAGAAAACTGTGAGAAAGATGCGAGATTGTTTGTGTGGAGGAAAGCCAATCCATTCCTCCTTTACTGCAGTTAGCACACATAGACAACAGCGCACTAGCGGCCAGAGAAAGAAGCAGAATTTTAAAGCAAGTTAATAAACGGAGAGGGAGGAGATCCTCCTCTGAATCAGCACATGGATGGGCGGGAAATAGAAACCGACTGGTCGTGCAGCAAGCTCGCTACCGCTGCTATCTAACGATGTTGCATTCAACCAGGCTAACACATCTTGGAGGAGGCACAATTAAAACAGTTTTAACGCAAAGCTATGAAAGATACCATATAAACTTTCTTTTAAAATTATAAATCAAAAATATTATTCATTGCACTTTATATAGGCTACTATTCATGATTTGAAACTTTCAAGGATATTTGAAAGTTAAAGTTAGGTTTATATAAAACAAAGAGGAAGCAGTTAGTTCTACGTTAGTATCGCAGGTCTTTTGGTCCCTGAAATTCACTTCTATTCATTGTCTACTAGACAGGGCAACAGCCACAAGACCTGACATTCTTCAAAAAACATGTGATACTGAACGTGTAAAATGTAAGTTACATGTGGCAACACAGACCACGTGGGTGGGTGCAGTGTTCTCGCTTTTCTCAGATTATTTCCCATTCCCATTTCCGTAAAACGGTTCCGATTACGTGTTAGTAGCTATAGTCTCTTCCAACACGTGTGATGCTGTAGTGTGCTCGAAAAATGCTGCGAGGTGAATTTCCTTGTAATTATTAATTTGTGCAATTATTCAACAATGAATGGAAGTGAAAACATATATTTTGTAAAATTTAGGAAACTCAGTTTACAAGAGCAGATTGTTGCTATACAAAAGGGAAAGCCGACCCCAACACTACCTGGTCTTAAATGTATGCAAGTAGGCTAATTTGTAGCATGTTTCATTCAAGAAGGTATCATTTCGTGTTGTTAACTTCTTTCCTCCTCTTAAGAAATACGCAGGAGCCGCCACTGGGGTGGACGAGACGAAACGCCACCGTTTAACCGAAAGTCTAGCGGTCCCCGCATGCTATAGGAGTGGTCTTCCTACCATCAAAGCACGAAAGTAATATGCGGTACGATAAAAACATAAAAGCTTACCTCATTCTTGTAAATGCTCTATAAATTTCTCCTCAGTTAATATACGTTTATTCACACGAGGCTTCTTATGTTGTACAGATCCTGTCTATTTGAACTTCTTTATCAGTCGGTATATTGTTGTTTTATCCGGCACAGGGGAATCGGGAAATTGAAGACGGAACTTACGGCGACACTTTTTCCATGAAGACTTTTTTTACGAAAGTATTACAAATAAAAGTGCGTTGTTCTGTACTGTATCTCATTACTAGGCTTCGAGACTTTGGACCCCATACAATAAGTTTACTGTGCTTGCACTATAGGTTGTTGACTCGCTGCAGGTAGTGAAAGGTAGAGATGTGTTGAGGTAACAACGTTGCTATTTAGAATAGAGTACGGTAGTATGGGGAAACACACATATATGGACATTCTGAAAATAAATATACATTATACAATGACAATATCAAAAGAATGTGAAAAGCATTTATTCTCCTGTCTTTTATAAGCATTCATGTTTAATTATACACAGTGTTAATGGTGGAAATAAACATGTAGCAATTTTAATTTCTTCATTTTGTCCTATTGGTCGTCTTTAGGAAGTGCAGTTGCAATAACGAATTGCAATGTACTACAAGATACATTTTCAGTGTCTCAAACTTAAATCTTTTTCAGTTGTCTACCAAACACAGTTTGTACTGTGAAAAGATGCACTCTACGTCGCATGACTTTATAGGATCAAACATCATTGCAGTTTCTAAGAGGGATAGTCCTTCATACTCGGGTGACTCTATGTCCACTAATTTGCTATTTATATTACACAATGCTCCATATCCGTTATTTTTACATAAAATTGATTTCCACTTCTGTTTTACACGTTCAGTTAACCGGTGTACTTGGTATCTCCATTAATTCTCTGTGTCATTCCCTCAACTAATTTGAGGGCTTCCGGCATCTCTTGCTTTGACTTTTCTAACCGTGTAATAGTTTCAGACACAGTTTGAAAATAGGTTTGTATGAAAACCAAATTATTCATGAGAAGCTTCAAATCCAGAGCGTTTTTCTTGCTTTGCGTATTTGTTATCATTCATTCTACAGTACCCCCACCCACTGTACGCTTTACCACTATGCCCAGTACGCCGTTATGCAGATTTCCCACTGAACTGCTCTATCGGGTCCGAAGTCTCGAAGCCTACTCATGACACAACTTACACACTTGGCACTCAGCACAAAACTGCACACTGCTTTTTGCAATATTTTGTTGCGCGGGATTTTGTAGTCCGAGAATATTCTCTCGATTGTTGCACACGTCTGAGTAAATTGGCGGACTCATTATTACTAAGCACAAGAACGGTTAAAAAAAAATTATGGATTATTACTAGAGTTCTATTAATCATTCAATTAGACCCTGCGAACTAATTCATATGTACTTTGCGCGGGATCTAGTCCGAGAATAACAAAGCCATAAACCCGGAAGCAGGTAGTGGCACTCCGGCGACTAGTTTTCTGCAGCTTCGGTAGCGTTTCGTCTCGTCCACCCGGTATTTGCGGGTCAGTGAGCTGAGTAAGATGCGCATAGAGCAGCGGTTCTCAAACTTTTTTGAAGTGGGGACCACTTTTTTAAGTCAGAACAGTTCCGCGGACTACCTTACTCTTGTTCCCTTCGAAAGCAAATTTATCATTTTTGTAGCATATTTTAATACCAATATACTTCTATTTTAAAGTAGAATTAATTAATTATAATACTTTTATAATTATATTTTTGTAGCCACTCACAAGTAACTTATAACAAATTCTGTGCATTGTTGATTCATCGCTTGCCTGTTAGCAGTTAGTTGTTTGAAATCATTCATATGTGGTACACGCTAGTAGTTGTCCTTGTCTCTGTTAAATAGTGCCCATTATAAATAATGGAAAACTGGCTTCGATCCGGATCTTTGAAAATAAAGGAACATGATGATACGCTTCATTTAGACAGTGCTAATAGTTCAGAAGCTGTGTGTGAAGAAATGTATTAATTACAGTGCCATTAAAGAAATATCTAGTCGTAGTGGTAGCTATTCAAAGAAAAAATACTTTCGTAAATATGACAAGAGTTATTTGGAACTTGGATTCACTTGGTGTGACAATGAGAGTGAACCAAAACCTCGGTGCGCTTTTTGTTACGAAGTGCTTTAAACGAGTGTATGAAACCCGCGAAATTGAAACGGCACTTAGAGACGAAACACGCAGTGTAAAAAGTAAACCTGTCGGATTTTAAAATAGGCGGAGTCTAAAATCTTTTATATCGTCATCTGGAAAAACAAATAAAATAATTAGTGCAGAAACATGCCCTATTTTTAACAAGAAGATGCAATTTGGCACGTTCTATTATTGGTGTACGACGTACAGTACGTGCCCATTTCAATGTGCAGACTGGGTGTCGGCAAAACTATCTTAATATATAAAATTGAATGTCGGTATATATGTATTTATGTATGTGTGTATGTTCTCTATACAAATCTACACGCTTTGACCGATATGTGCCAAAGTTTGCACATTTAACCTTTATAACCAGGAGAAGAACATAGGCTACATTAAAATTGTGCAAATGGAAGTTAAATCAATTAAAAATATAAAAAATAAAAATAAAGAGATCAAATATTCATATATTATATTAAAATGCAAAATCTTCTACAGTCAATTGTTCTTTATCATTGTCTGTTGTATTCAACATCGACTTTCACGACCTTGGAAATTCTAACACGAAATTAAATTGCATTGTTGTTACACATCATGAAGGCTAAAACCAGAAAATTCACGCAGTAAGTATCTTTACGCAGTCCAGGAGCGTATTATGAATTCCTCGATGCCGTTTTGTAGATAGTGAGCAGGCTGTTTTATACAACTGAATTCTAGAATTCTTTGTAACTACAAGGATAGCTACGACATAATTTACTTAATATTGAATAACCAATAGTAGTATTGCGAAATATTAAGCCACCAAAATTACACATGAATAAGAATTGGTGTGGAAAAACTCATACGAAACGTAAAAGAATTGGCAATATGAACTGCAAAAATAAAATATGTTTTTATTCCACGTATTGCTAGGATTCTCATTCAATTTTAAGCAACTGCAATTTCAATGCCACTAGCATTTGTAATGGCCATATTAAAATTAACCTCAAGGGCAGTCGCTCAAAGTTCCAGACATTAACTAAAAAAACTGCGTGTTTTTCACATCTTCAACTATATTTTATACAAAGAAGTGAAAAAAAAAAAAAGATTTTGCATATAACAATAAGCAATTCAATTATACTTTTGTCATGTTGTTAATGTAGTATGTGAATGTACATAAGCCCACTGAAAATAACACTGTATTAATTCTTAAAATATTGTTGTTCACGTCCGAAAATGTGTTGCTGCGAAATTAGATTTGTATAATCACGTTGCAAATTTAGTATGTTAAGCGTTGTGGAAATAAAAATCTCTTAATTTCTAAAATACCGGTAGGCCTTATACGTTTCTCAGAATATTAGTCTTTATGTTAAAAATGATTTATTGCGAGTTTATATTGCATCTGTATTCTGTGTATAAAGTTAGAGTTAATATAATATGTTCTGAATTTATGAGATATAGTTTCAAGTTATATTATAAAAACTGGGTATGATATAAGTGGGTGTACAGCGGTCCAGAGGTAAAAAAATCTTCCAATATAAATTAAATTATATATGTATATATTGATTCGATGCTGAAAGTGATCAGAAAGAGGAGAAGGAATTATATTTTCGTTGGGTTTTACTTTGTTTATAGTTTGATTTTTCTATTACTTTATTTGTATTTCTGGCGGTGTGAAAGAGAAGGCCTAATGGCCTTAACTACACCAGAATAAATAAATAAATAAGTAAATAAATAAATAAAAATAAATAAATAAAAACAAATAAATATATAAATTTAAAACAACAGTTTAACTTCAGCGACATGTTGAAATGTTTTCTTTTCGGTGCCTGATTTACAACTATTTTAAATTGAGTTAACCCTGGCAGGCATTTGGCTAAGGACTTCATTAATTCATGTAAGTGACGTTAAGTAAAGATTCATCTTTATGGGCGAGGAAAGCTTACCAAAGACAATTCGTTTTGGTTGTGTATAGTTAGGTTTCCGAGATTTCCGAAAATTTAATAACCAGTTTAATTAAAAATAGACGCAGAAAGGAAAATCCGGGCAACGCCGGATGCTTTCAGCTAGTTAATAAATAAAGTCATCAATACATGAAAAGGTTCGGTATTTTGGTCCTCTGTTATGAATTCGGGTGGTCCCTGGCTGGGTTACAGGCTCGGAGCCAGATATGCAGGGAAAAGATGGCGAGAAACACCACGTTCATAGCGCTTTAAATCCCTCTTTTATTGCTGAGAGTAGAGTGGGAAGTTGGTAGACGAGTAGGGTAAAAAATTTCATAAAATATTAGTACTGGGAAAAAAGTGAAAGGCGGTTGCCATGTGCCATTTCCAAACTCTGAGATTTCCAGCTATGGCGTGATACACAATTCGTTTGAATTTTATTTTTTCTTCTGTCTCTTTTGAAGGACCACAAGGGCAGAACTCGAGGACCACAGGTGATCCGCGGACCATAGTTTGAGAAACGCTGGCATTGAGTATTACAGAAAAGGTCATGAAAATGTTTCCCGAATAGATGTACATTTAAACTTTCTACTTCAAAATGTCTTTTGTGCTTAATCCTGAAAAGGACATATTTTGGTTTCTTTGATTAGGCCTGCATGATAAACGACTTCATTTGTGTGTCTTTCAAACATAAATTTAAGAAAAGAGACTATACATTGAATATAAGTGATAAAAGAATTGAAGTGTTGTGAAATGCGTGAAACATGAAGAAATTATGTGACACTATTTATTTACACTTGCCTTCTTTGAACGGACCTGGCGGTTCGAAGTAGCGATTGTAGGAGCAGTAATTCTGAGAATGATGGACGCTAGATCTCGTTTCCTCTTCGGTTTTTTCTCAGTTTCGTCGCCCTCATGCTTCGTTGGATTTATTCCTGTGCCATGACTTCTCTCCATTACACCGCTCGGACTAATTACGGATGATACAGAAGAGTTCTCTTCATCCTTTAGAACTTTTTCTAAAATGATATCTGGCATAATCTCTTTGACCTCATCCTTCAATCTATCATTCTGGATCTCCTGCAAAGAATAAGAAGAAGAAATGGCCTCGTTTGTCACAGAAACGGGCTTTCATCATTATATAAAAATATAATGATATTAAACAGCCATAATTTCATTCTTTTACATATAGTATAAATATCTCAACTCGATTTAATTATATTTATGATTATAATTATAAACAGCCGAGCTAACCGATATATACTGTATAATTAAAAAATCACTTCGAATTTTAAGGAGGCAGAGAATATTTCAAAATCCACAAAATTTATCCGATTTGTTTGAAATACCCATAAATATTATAAAGTTTGTGACAGAAAAAAAGAAACATCACTGTCTTGGGCAAACAGTAGAATTTGGTTTCAACGAAATATTGCAAATATGTTGCCGGTCTTTTGTTCAACAAACACTTTTCATTCTGCGACCCATACACCGCATTTTGCAACAATTCTTTATATAATATTTCAAATGTTTCAGAGAAGGTTTATAAATGATGATACGAAAGTATTCTTTAAGATAGGGAATAATATAGTAAACAAAAGTATCTTGGATAAAGATCGTGGAGACCGCATTGTTAGAAAATCAATGACACGATCAATTTATACAGTAAATATATCTAAAATAAGTTTATATAGAATTAAAATACTTATACCAAGAAAATACTTAATTGGTATTTTCGTTTTTGTGCTTTATCTTGGAGTATCTGTGTGTCTGTTAAATTGCCATGTATTTTCAAAAACAAAATTTACATTGCTTGCACATTTTTCTTAATTTTTTCAAAACCGCATTTTAGAGTTGTATTCACAAAAGTTTCTTCTGGGACAGCCAGACAATCTTTATTTTTAATCATAAAGCTACACGGTCTCAAAGTTAATTCGAAAAGATTTGTTTAAAAGAAACGAGAAGTTAAAAACGATCGATTAATTTTTTCTTTAATACGTACCTAGAATACTTAATTTAAAGCTGTATCCATTCCTCTATCGGCTGCAAGAAGAACTCTTCGTTTACTGGTTCTGGTCTTTACAGTAAATATATCTAAAATAAGTTTTTTTTAAATTTCAACAAAACACTGATTATAATAAGTAGCGGTATTTTCGTTTTGTGATTTATCTTCGAGTCTGGGTGTTACCTGGTTGAGGTTTTTTCCGGGGTTTTTTTCTCAACCCAAATGAGCAAATACATTGGATAATTTTTCTAAATTTTTCCAAAATCGCACTTATTTCACCGGCATTATATCAGAAATTCATTCTGGGACAGCCCTAAATAACCTAAGATATTGATAAAGCGTCGGTAAAACAATAGTTAAAATAAAAATAATTTGTTTAAAAGAAAAATAAATTTAAAACGATCGATTTTTTTTTCTTTAATACGTTCTCTAGAATAGCATCTATTTAGATGCTTTATCCATTCCTCTATCAGTTGAGAAGAACTCTTCGTCAACAAGGTTCTAGTCTGAAACGAAATCAGGTTCTGCCTTTCTCGACAGTCCTGATTATTTTTAATTTCAACAAAAAACTGATTGTAATAAGTTCGCGTCTGTTCGTGAAATCACAGTGGCACGGGTTCATACAAATTCCAGATCGGGGCTAGTTACCAGGTAATTTTATTCCAAGGTTTTTCCTCAACCCAATATGAGCAAAGCTGATAAAGAGTCGTAAAATAACCTACTAAAATAAAAATAATAAGTTCAAGTAAATAGATCAAATAAATTCTAGTAACTTATTATAAAAAAATCTTTTGTTCACGAAATATGTAATATATTACATATCCATAAAATTTCCAATAACTTCTACTAAAAGGAAAAGAAAAAAATAGAAAAGTTGACTGGCCGAAATGAAATGATGGAAAATCTCGCATTGCAAGAGGAATAGTTATAGGACAGATATACTTGGCACGTAGGGGTTGGAGGAGACAGTGATACTTTATGAATCTCATTGATTGTTTGATTGTTTCATTCACTGATATTGATTGGTTGAGTTGTTTGCTGTCTATTCATCTACTCACACAAAACATTTTAATTTCTCATTATATTAGCTTCGAACCATCATCGCAAAATATAAAAATGATTACGAAAAATGTATTTGTATGTGTTTTGTCTCAAAATTACAATAGTGAAACTTCTTACAATTAGGATCTTTATATAATCTTTAGAAGTTTTCGTCTACGATTTAAAAAACAAATGCTGCAGAAACTTCCTCTTTTCTTCATTTAAAGTTTCTCAGTGTTTATAAATTACACAAAGTATTCTCGACATTTGACACAAACAAGACACAAAATTTACAATATTTCGATATGCTTAACGTACACATACAACATTAAAAAGAGTTTAAAAAAGTCAAACCACGTTACTAATTCGATATCTCTCCCATTTTATAAAACTTCTAATATTTCCTATATAAAAAACTGACGAAGTTTCCACTATTCGCTAAATGTCTGATGCAAGAGCAACGAATCATTCAATGGAAAGATCAAGTATAGGCGAGTGACAATCTCTCGCTGAATTCGATGGACCTGACACTGATGGGAAAGGGAACCTTGCCGTTTGGCCGAGATCGTGTTAGCTTCAGCAGAGGTTTTACGGACTCACTGATCTGATTTTGATCTTGGACACTTTGTTCCTCATTCAAACCGTATGTCAAGACGTGCCTCGCAGCTTCCCCCCACCACCTTCTCGCGTCTTGTCGTCTTATTTGAGCGACCACCTTTGGATTGACTCCGATCGTCGAGAGCGTCTCATGCTGCAGATGATTCTGGTGACGTTGGCAGCAGCTGGTGGCGGACGATGACGACGCCGCGTCCTGGAGGTCGCCAGAAGCTCGTTTCCCGGGGTCTGTCACGCGGCGGAGAATTGACGCATGCGTGGGGGCCGCAATGCGTTCGATCTCGAATTTGGAGCGTCGACCTTTGGGTCTGAGCAGAGGAGGACTTGCCGACGTCGAACGTTGCAGCTCCGGTTTCTTTCGCTGGCGTCCGCTGGCTGACTTTTTACCCTCCTTTGTACCCCCTTCTCCACCGAACAGACCTCGGGATTCCGCTATGTTGATCATGTACTTGGCATTCAGTCGAACGATCTCCTGCAGACAGAAATTTATCAACATTTAGGAAGCTGATTTAGTAAGTCGAATGTGTAACTGAGCTGTATTTTTGTTTAACCATCTGAATTGTTCCGAGAACGTTGATCGCGAGACATTGTGGCTCGCAGTGATTCCTTTTTCATAAAACACCCTCGTCATAAACTTCCGTTCCATTTTATTTAATTATGTAAGTTTTATTTCATTTCTTGAAAACGTTTTAGAAAGTTTTATAAAAACCATTTTTTCTTCAGATGAGAATAATAAATGTAAATTTGAAAGTATTACTGAGGAAAATGGTTGTATAACATAAAACGGCATTATACTAAATGTTACTGATGATACATTAAAAGATTAAGTGTTATTGTTGTTATCGTCATCATCATCATTATCATCAAACGTCGACCCTTTTTCAGCAGATGTACGAATAATGCGGTTAGCTCTTCAATTTTAACTCACTGATTTATTGTGATGTCAAATGAAAGCTATATGTAAGAACTTGACAAATGTAGAACTTTCAAATCTTTGCCAAAAAATAAATATCCGAAGCTTCGTTCTTTCGCTTGCTCTGTTAAAGCCATGTTCGCTACAACTTACGTTTGTGAAAAATTATTTTCAACAATTAAAATCTTAAAAAAATTTAGATCTCGACTGACAGACAAATGACTTATTGATCAAACGACTGGCAGTGTGCATTGATTTTGAAAAACAAGAATTCCGAAGACAGTTAACTTTTGGTTGTGATATTGTTCATTTATTGTTCATATTTAAAAACACGTACTAAACATTAGTTTTAGCCTTGTACTGTATAAAATTATATTTAAGTGCTTGACGTAAAGAAAATGAAAATTTTAATAAGTCAGACAGTTGCTTCACTTCCCCTTCGGGTTCCAAATCCTCCAAAGGTCTGTATTTTGTTTAACGAGCACGATTACATTTTCGCCACCGCTGGGCCATAGACTGTTCTTATTCAATTCAAATGCCCCATTCCGAAACTGCAACAAGTCATATCATTTACCTTTCCATCCCTTTCTGTCTTCCTATTATATTTTTACCCGCTGCTACTGCTTTATGAGTCGACCGAGGGTTTATAAATAACTTACCCTAAAACTGACAAAATATATGCACTAATAACTTAAAAACATGCTCTTAGATATGCACTAAAAACTAAAAATATAATTTGGCTACAGAACTCTTTAGCCGTGCACAAAAAAAAAAAAAAATTCAGATAATTTTTAGTAGCTGTTACAAAACATATCCAGCTTGTATAACATCTAACAATGAAATTTATTCATTTGTTTGAATGTATTTTGTTTCCTTCAGTGGCTGATAAGACGAAATGAATCGTGAGTTTTATTTTCATCCGCAGTTACCCAGCATTTTGCTCATATTGGGGCAAAGATAACTGAAAAACCTTAACCAGGTATACTTGGCCACGACCGAGAATCGAAAACACGGGCCACACAGCACAGGATTCTTTTGTATCAGGCCAGACAGGGTCAGTTCGGTTTTTTTGCCAGTACTGTATTTTTAAATTAGAGATTCAGGTAATTTCTAACTGTACTTTTAATTTCAAAATATTCCGACACGGTGAAAAATCACGTAATTAATTGTCTTTATGGAACTGCTTTTGCCGTACTTCAAATGGTAATAAAATATAAGGGTTTTCCAGATTTTCTTTTGTACAAGAACGCCTTTTTTCAGTTAATGCAACCCTGTATACTAACAATGAACGTTCACCTTCATAGGATGTAACCGAGGCAAACTTAAAAAAGAGGGACCTTTGTAAGATCCATTGTAGCCTATTTAGACCAGTCATCAAAGATGTCACTTTCTGCAAATGACATAGACTACTATATTTCTAACCCATTGTGATGAATTTTAGAAAATTTCTCCATATTCCTTCCAGCCTCTCTTCTGCCAAGGAGTCAAGGAGAGGTAGACTCCTGGTCTCCAGTTTTTCAAAGGCCCTAGGCAGAAACAATCTTGTCGCCCACAAATGTCATTATAAATTGTTCAATGAAAAATCCCAAACTTTACTCGGACTCGAACCCTGAACGCCTGCGTGACATGTCGAACATCTAAATATCTCAGCCACTACAGCATAGACTAGACTTACCCATATTTATTATGACATACAGAATACATTTAACATTAACGCATAATGATTAAAAATCGAGGGCGTAAAATAAATCTATAAAAATATATTGTAGAAACTGACCTTCCTCCGAAGATATGCCAAGTAGCATCCCTCTTTCTCCAAGGAAACGTCTTTGTCATAAATTACAGGTAAGGGATGTAGCTCAAAAATATCACAAGGTGGTACCTGAAAATGTCATATAAAAATATAAATAGTGTTGCAAAAAGAAACCTGGTAATTTTTCAGTTATGTCTATAAGTTATTGGGAATTAAGCTTAATTCATACGTTTCTTGGTATGTTGCTATAAGTAGTCGGTGGTTTAATTGGACTGGAACGCATCAGAACGCCATTCTGGAAAATAAATATTATAAACATGAGGATGTCAACTTGACACCCGGTATGAGTCCATTTGCCGATTAATATATTGATGAGATGAGTTCCTCTAAATATTTTTTCCAACTAAATCACTGGTCATAGTATTATATTTAATGATGCCTTCATCTTCAGAGGTTATTCAACGCCAAAATTGAATGTGGACGAGAAATGACCGATATGTTTTGCTGTAGCTCCTTTACAATGTCATTAAATTTTTCTGCTGTAAATCTGACAAGAAACCTACAGCTTTATTTCCTTCCCTTAGAAGCTTTATTAAAATGAGTTAATTAAATTTTATAATTATAAATTAATAAATTTAATCAATAACATTATTTCTGGAATGCAAGTCTTTGCAGCTGCATTATGTGAATCTGGCAAAAGAATGAAGATATGCCTACTATCATTGTCCAATATCATGCAAAATTTTATATCTGTAGCTCCATGGGTTTTTAAGATATTGGTACTTTAATGAACGTTATTTTAATTTTTTAATTTTTGTCCAAAATTAAGATTTTTTATTATGACCACACAATTTAACCAATTTCAATGTAATTTTCAATATTTATACACTGAACTATAGTAAATTTGCATGAAAAATTTCATGCAGATATCTTTTATATTTCCAGGGGGAAAAAAATAAAAGTTATATATGATGCAAATGGTGATAACTGATGTCTGGGCCCCCTTTAGTGGGGAAAATGTTTACAAACAACTAAAAAATGAATACAAGTGTATTGTACCTGTGTCACAAGAGATGATGAAATGCCTTTCTTCTACTTCAATACCGTACATTTTTTTTTTTTTTTTTTTTTTTTACATTTTCCGAGGGTTGTTCTGAAATATTCGACCAGTCGCCGGCGTAGCTCAGTCGGCTAAGACGCTTGATTGATTACCTGGTTGGGTTTTTTCTGAGGTTAGGCAAATGTCAGGTAATCCATGGCGAATTCTCGGTCTCATCTCGCCAAATACCATATCGCTATCACCAAGCTGACACAGCGTCGTTAAATAACGAACTAAAAACATACGCGGCCAATCTCTTCTTGTGAAATGTTCGGAATGATTTGTCGGATTATTTCTTTCAATTTTACGTAACTTAAAAGCTCGTTATAATATGGTATACACAATTCTCAAACAATCATAAAAAAACATAATGAATTTTAATACACTAGCCAAGAATGGGTCATCTTTTCACACTACGTACGTAAGAAATAGGAAGAAAAAACACAGTAGCTTACACTACATTACGCACGAATTAGTCATCCCTTCAGTAGTTCACAACAGACTGAGGTGAGTTACACGGATGCAATTCCAAAAGTCCTTGAACTTCGGCGCGTACGACAGACGTACTGTGGGAGGCAACGTTTCTTTACGTCCGGTAGTGTTACAAATGGCGGAGTCCGTACTTGCTGCTTTCCATTAACGGAGTCCGTTTAGACAATAATAACAAAGACTAAATCTATCGTGACAGTTCTTTGTCTGTAATTTTCTCTGCAGAATCTATCAACAATATTATATCCGGAAATTACTGGAATGAAACATGTTCCAATTGATTTAAACAAAGTCTTTGTTTCGAAGTATATTATATAGGCCTACGTACTCATTTGTAACTGTGAGCTACGACACTGGAGTGTAGAATATTTTGTTTAAGTATCGATTCAACTTTCTTTGTTTTAGTATTTCCTCATGAATCAGAATAATTAATAGCATGAAAAAGCACAGTTACGATACGAAGTGTAAAATATTCATAAAGTTTCTCTTAAGGAAAATGAGAAAACCATATTTATAAGACCTTCAACTCACGTACATATTTCATTCGTCACACATGTTTCTTGTTTATACAGTATATTCATAACACTTGAAAGATCTTAGTGAGTGACAAGATCTTTCCGACTATGAAACTGATTCGAAAACCAGTGCATAATAATCAGGCAAAGAAATATCCAAGTAACATAATATTAAGGAAACGTACTGTTATATCTATTTCTGATGAAAATGCTCTCTCAGAGTCCTTCTCAACTATCTCGACGGAAATGATGCTCTCTCCTCCGGCTCCTGGGGACATCTCAGGTCCCTCCCTCTTGAAGGACACGGACGAGTAGGATGGTGAGAGGGGCTTCCCCTGCTCCTCTGCATGCTTCTCTCGCGCAAAATTATTCATTTCGTTCACCAATCGGGTCACCATCTCCGTGTTCTCTGCCGGAACTATCGAGTGGGTTTCATACAACACCACTTGGATCTGAAGTAGATGAAGGAAACAGAACATTTTCAGCATGCAACTTTAAATAGGATAAAAATTTCGTATATCTCAGAGAACTGTATGCATTTCATATCGTTGTTGTTTCTGCAATAACTTCTATGTGCAAAATATAACATTTTTCAGTAGAAAGAAAAAAAAACACATCTATTCATTCTATGGGAGTGGTACGTAGGAGATTGGGAATTTTTACGTTTTCGAAAGAAAGAAATATAACTACTTATAGGAGATTTTATTATTTGCTGTATTACTATTTAAATTATTTAAGAGGAGGCAGAGGTGACATTTTGACCAAAACTGAAGAAAAAATGAAAATTTGTTTTTTATTATCTTTATACACTATATTTTCATATTCCGATGTTAGTTTTTGATTTTGTGCCCTTCAAAAGTATGAAATTAAAACTAAGATAACTGTATTACCACAGTCTAGTATATACAGTCGCGAAGCTCAATACGTAGTAAATATGCAAACATTAGATAGTTGCTCACTACTAGGATCGCTAATATCGCCTCATTACAGGCAACGCAAAATAGTACCGTCACAGTCTATTGTTTCTAGTACCCTCAAAACTCAAGCTTCGTGACTGTATATAGTAGGCTGTGGTATTGCTATATTATTCCCATAATAAACTAATACTTATATACCTTCTCTGAACATATAAATAAAAATAAATATTGAAAATTTCTTACTATATGGTGCATGGAGCATTTTATATCAAACGATATAAAGTTTTATAAAATTATTAATATTTACAGAACTATTGTACTTAGAAAGTTGAAACTTGGTATGTCCATTACTAATAACATACTTAGTATCCATGATCAATTTCAAACAAATCGGATAAATTGTATGGATTTTGAAATATTCACCTCTTCCTCCCCTTAATAGAGCAAAAATCTGAAAATCGATAAATATATCACATAGGAGTTATTGCAGGAACAACGACATGTTGATTTTAGGGCGTCCAATGTAGTTTAAATTATTTTCTTACAAGATTTATTTATGACTATAATTAACAAAGACACCATTCTTCAATTTTCATTTTCCGTTAGGAGATTTCAACCTGTCAAAATATGTGTGTGGTATTTAATGACTACCCACTTCACTTGGGTGATTAGGGTTCCGCATATTGCGAATAGATGGCAGGAATGTTACCCATTTTCAAGATGCATTTCACTTCGGCGGGCCACGTTATGCATGATGCATATCTGTGAAGAGTTACGTTGCGTCGTGTACTAGGGTGAGTGTATGTGTAAGTGTTATGTAGGGAATGGGTGAGAATGATGATGAAGGTAAGGAAGGGAGAAGGGGAAACCTGGTGCCGGCACGTAGCTTACTCCTGTCGAATAACACCAAGGGCGCCGCCAGGTTTAACGTCCCATCCAAAGGACGAATCACTATCAATAGTGACATATACCTTCTCTTAGGTTAGGTTAGGTTAGGTTAGGTGACTACGGGAGGGTTAGGACGACCCTTTGCACCTCGGCCACACTGAGTCTTATTGTGCATCCCGAAGTGTATGGGATGAATGAGAATGAGGCTGTACCAGCCCACCGGCAGCATGTGACCCCTCATCCGCTCACCCAATGGGGGCCTCTTACCCTTCCCCGCTCTAAGTTCATACCGCCAAGGTGACCAAACAGTACAGAATCGATTCCAAAGGCCCTTCTAAGGTGTCGAAGAGCCCTTGGAAGTGCTCTTAAGGAATGAATCCTGGCAGAGATATTGCGAAAGGCTGGGAACTCAGGAACGGTTGTAGAGAGGACGCCCTCTCCCGTAAGCGGATGTAGACATGTGTCTTGATTTGAATATGCTGTTGGATGTGATGAGAAAGATGAATGATATGATATGAAAATCTATATTATTTTGTTGTAAGTTTCTGTTTCTGTTTTACATCATTTCTACACGGGAGAGGAAGGGAAAATGTACCGTGGCAATGGAAATTCCAACGAAGCTTTTATGAACAAAGTTGACTAATTAAAGTATCAATTAATGACGATGTCATCATTATCATCGTCGTCATCATCACCACCACTACCACCACCATCATCATCATCATCATCATCATCATCATCATCATCAAGAGAAATACTTTCGTCTTTTACTTTTTTCAATTCTAATATTGGATATGGTTACCTGTTGAGTGTTAGTTTAATCACAAGTACACGCATGTGTGTTACATATTAATTTTGTGTAAAATAGCTCATACTGAGAGAACAATGAGGTCATTATTTGTAGAATTAAAAGAGAAACCGTTGGACATATGAATAGTATGTGCTTACAAAGGTAAAAGTTCGACACTACATTTACATATTAAAATAGCGGATGGAGAAAGACAAAACAGAAATTTTAAATTTTCATGGTATAAGAAATATCCTTGGGTAACAGGGTGCTTTGAGGCAAATAAGTTATATATTATACCTGTACTATGTTTGGGGGTGAAAATGAGTGTTCATCATTTTCTTGTGGGGTCTGTGTCACAAAAAGTTTGATTAAAAAGCCGGAAAACATCTGTTCCATAAAAAGATAAAGGAAGCAGATTTTTCAGCATATCCAATATTTACACTTTAGCTTTGTCACTGGTCAATATGACCCTTCCTTTTGATGGAGAAATCATTGCAATAAGTGAAAGTCTCAGGAATCTTCTATGCCACATCAATAAATTTAAGAATGCAGTTATATTGTCAGACTCCAAAGCAGCTATTCTATCAATAGTCTCTAAACACACACCTTAATCTCAAACAGCAGAAATAACTAAAAATGCTCTCTGAAATAACACTCAATAAAAGAATTGTATTCCAATGGATACCATCCCATTGTGGAATCCTGGGAAACGAGAATGTGGATGCTTTAGCAAAGAAGGGCAGCACTGCTACTTACAGATCTGTTACTAAATCTATCTATTACTCTGTGAAGAGATTTATTAAATCTACATACTTAGACTTCAACAAACAAAATTTGATAACACAATCTCAAGGAAAAATGGAACTCGCTGCATCATAATCCACAGTTAATTCCCGATTTACCTCGCAAATCGTCTGTAGCTGCATTTAGATTGGCAACAGGCCATGATTGTTTGGCCAAACACCTGCTTAGACTTGAAATATATCAGTCCCCTAACTGCCCATTGTGCAACTCAAACCAAGAAATGGATTCGGAACACCTCAAAATCTGTGCTTCAGTGGCTGACCACGATAATATCTTTGAAAAATATTGGAGTGCAAGAGGTCAATTACTTTATTGTCAAATGTCTGGCATTAGAAAACAACAACAACAACAACAACATATGACCCTTCCTGAAATAGAAAACCATTTTCACCCTCTACCTTCGTCATTGGAGTTTTTCCCGTATACGGCGCAAATGTTCTGACGAATCCCAATGCTTTTACTCGGTGAAATTAAAACAAAAGGATGTCAGAAATTTTCGTATTTTTCTACTTGACACTCCATTTTCTTTAGCCATAATTAACACACATTTTCTTAAACATTAACAAATTAAAGACGTGTTCAGCAACACGATACTGTGACATTAAAATTACAAAAATTTATATATCCCAAACAAATTTCTTACGAATACCTATTGCCGTGAAAACCGAAAACTCTACGAACTCATGCACCAACTTGTTAATATAATACAGATAGACTTTACATCCATTCAAACACAGAAATATCCTTACGTGTGGCTTGGACATGCCCAGCCTCAATGTCTGACGCTGCTCCTCCATGATGGTGTTCACTCGCTCCAGACTGCCGCCTCCGATCTCAGTTGCCGTCAGCACTTCCAACATGGAAAGATCTCCCCCACGACTGCACACCAGGTCCACGGGGTCTATAACCCCGGAGTACGTGTTGGGTGGGGTAGCCAGAACTGCTACCACGTTCTCTAACATGTCGCTGCCTGGCACAATGTCCACAAACCGTTCAGAATGCACCACCGTGTTCGTCACCCCAAGACTCCGAAGATAGTCCTGGTATTCTTCTTTCCTATTACAGATAATGTATCTTGTTCATTCCTTGCCAACTAATACCAGCCCAAATTTTCATTCTTCCCATCACTCCGGTTAGCCCTAGTAGAAGCCGTTCCACTGTGGTTGAAACATGACCAGGCTTCGAGACTTCGGACCCAATAGAGCAGTTCAGTAGGAAATCCGCATAACGGCGAACTGAGTATAGTGGAAAGCGTACAGTGGGTGGGGGTCTGTAGAATGAATGCCAACAAATACGCAAAGAAAAACGCTCTGGATTTGAAAGTTCCGACGAATGATTTGGTTTTCATACAAACCAATTTTCAAACTATGTCTGAAACTATAACACGGTTAGAAATGTCAGAGCAAGTGATGCCGAAAGCCCTCAAATTAGTTGAAGAAATGACACAGAGAATTAATGAGACACCAAGTACACCGATTACTGAACATGTGAAACAGAAGTGGAAATCAATTTTATGTAAAAATAGTGGATATGGAACATTGTGTAACATAAACAGCAAATTAGTGAACATAGAGTCACCCGAGAATAAAAGACTATCTTTGGAGACTGCAATGATGTTAGGTTTTTTCCTTTTTGCTCCTATCACGTCATTGCGACGTAGAGCACAGCTTTTCACAGTAAAAACTTTGTTTGGTAGATAACCGAAAAAGATTTACGTTTGAGACACTGAAAATGTATCTTGTAGTACATTGCAATTCGGTACTGCAACTGCACTTTCTAAAGACGACCAATAGGATAAATGAAGAAATTAAAATTTCTACATGTTTATTTCAACCATTAACACTGTGTATAATTAAACACAATTATAAAAGACAGGAGAATAAATGCTTTTCACATTACTTTGACATTGTCATTGTGTAATGTATATTTACTTTCAGAATGTACATATGTGTGTTTCCCGTACTACCGTACTAAATAGCAACGTTGTTACTTCAACACATCTCTACCTTTCACTACCTGCAGCGAGTCAACAACCAATAGCATATGCACAGTAAACTTATGATATCGGGTCCCAAGTCTCGAAGCCTAAACACGACCTTGGATGCGCTGTGGACGAAAATGCGTTTACTCCTTAAGATTTCCATGTGCTGCCGCCCGTATAACCTGCGAGAGATAACTAGACCATCCTTCAACTACGGTGGAATGGCTTCTATCTTGTGAAATTCTTGCAACAAATCGCTTTTATTTCCGTTTTTTACAAATGACTCACAGTTGAGAAAAATGTAATATAAAATACTGCTTTTAATAATACTTCAGAAGTTATACTTTCCACGGATCCCTGTTGCATAAACATAGACATGGTAGCAATTATTATCTCAAAAGGAAGGAAAACGTTTCAGAAATTACACATATTAGAAAGAAACTTGTTAGAAATTTATATTATTTCTTTCCTTTGATTTAATATTTGTGTTCTACTTTCTTTCCAGAGAACATATAGTGGCGCTTCAAAAGTCGATTCAGAAATTTTTTCGCGGAAATACAGATTCAGAATACCTGATATTAAAACTACTTTTGAGAATGAAAGAGGAGTGGAACGGAGAAAATTCTCTCCGGCACCGGGATTTGAACCCAGGTCTTCAGCTCTACGTGCTGATGCTTTATCCACTAAGCCACGCACGGATTCCTATCCCGATGTCGGATCGAATCCTCTCAGTTTAAGTTCCACCTCTTGCCATCAATGTGACACTGTTATTTTTCAATCGCATTTCGATCAAATTTACAATGAATGCCAACCTTGTTGAACAGTCCTCACCTGTCTCCTGCGCCGAAGGCCAGCAGAGAGTCTATCTTCGGGTTGTCGTAGAGGATGTTCGCGAAGTACGCCATAGTGCGGGGTGAATTGATGTGAGTCAGCACCACGATCCCAGAAAGGTCCAAGTCTAGTAGTATTTGGCACATTATCACAGGACCTAGACAGAACGCGCGATCCTGCAATATTATAGCATTTGTATATAATATATTGTAATATATAATATGAAATAATAGTATCATTACAAAACTTTGAATAAATCGTTTTTCTTTACTGTTGCTACAAAATTTTCTTCATACACTATTTGCAACAATCAATATTTATTCACGTCTTGGAATTCATAACTCATTACACTATCTACCAAAAAGTAATTGGGTACTGTTTTTGCACTTTTAGAACCTCATGGTACCACCTCTTGTTGCTATAACAGCAGCCACCCTGTCAGGTATGCTCTCCACTAGTTTGTGTAGGATATCCACTGGAATGCGTCACCATTCCTCTTGCAACATGTCACTCAGTTGGACGATGGAAGTTGGCCCCATGTTTCGGCGGCTACTATGCAGTGGTATGCAGACAATAATGTTCACCGGTCCTGATCTCAATCCCATTGAGCACCTTTGGGACAATTGGACCGGCGAACTTCCATTGTCCAACTGAGTGCCATGTTGCAAGAGGAATGGCGACGCATTCCAGTGGATATCCTACACAAACTAGTAGAGAGCATGCCTGATAGGGTGGCTGCTATTATAGCAAGAAGAGGTGGTGCCACGAGGTTCTAAAGGGGCAAAAACAGTGTCCAATTACTTTTTGGTAGATATTGTATTTCGTATTCCAGCACCCAAATGGCACATCTGTCACAGTCCTGTTTCGAACTACTGATTTATCCATCGTCTCACTCACTCCGGACTGCAGACTCTTTCTGGATGGATCGTCCCCTTTCTCGTCTTTTTCATGGATTCATTCTATTATTTATGTGAGCAGCATCTCACATGTTACCCTGTCCGTACAATATTAACCGTAATATTTTTTTCCTGTACTTTACATGATATTGTGGTAATTTTTAACAGTGCATTAACTAGGCTCTGAGCATTATTTTTACACAAAGGGACATCTAGATTGCTTTTCCAAGATAATCCCCATAAGTCAATATCTGTTTCTATAGAAAAAGTGGACGACTCATCAATTAAAATGTACTTTTATTTTTAAATTGGTTGTTTTACGACGTTTCATCAACTCCTACTGTTGTCTAGCGTCTGAGTGAGATGAAGGTGATAATGCAGGCGAAATCAGTTCCAAGGTCCAGCCCGACAGTTACTCGGCATTTGCTCTCAACACGTTGAGGAAGAACCCCTGAAGAAATCTCAACCAGCTAACTTGTCCCAAGTAGAATTTGAACCCGGGCCCGCTCTTCCACGATCAGGCATGCTAATAGTTAGCCTACTCCACAGCGGTGGACTGTATTTTTAAGTAACAATTTTATTAGAAATTATTTTCTTTATTTTATTGGCTATAAGAATTGCTATGTGTGTAGCATTCTACCTACATAAATTAAATATAATCTTTGAAAATCTATGTTGTCCGGTAGGTCTACAAAGGAGCGCAGATTCCTCACAATTTTATGCACGGTTCTCAATATTCTTCCTGCAGTGATAATATTTTATTTATGCAAATATTATACTTGTGCTTTGTTGTAGACTCTAAGATATTAATAATTTACAGATCAGGAACTGGTAAACCAGGTTTCGATCCTGGCGGGTCAAAGTGAAATTTGTTGTGGAAATATAAGGTGCTTTGCGGCACACTTTCGCTGAGTACACCCGTGTTCCCTCCCAGAATTCCACCATTACTCCATTCATCATCATCATCATCATCATCATCATCATCATCATCATCACCATCATGCGGTGGTATGTAGTTCGTCCACAATAATACACCAAGGACAACGTCAAAACGGCAGCAGAAAAAACTACAGCTTCGGAGGACGCGTCATTCCTAGATGGGAACATTTGCATGAATGATGCAGAGTCAAGTAGGCCTAATCGCCATTGGGGAAAAAAATTCAGCTCTGGCATAACAAGATTTCGTCTCTCCTTTTTTTCATCTCTACAAATGCTTCCATTGTCTTCCTCGGACCTCTAGCGACTTTCACAGGAGTACATAAATAAGCTACTCACAAAGATTTATGTTTGTCTTACTGAAGTTGGTCATATTCTTTTTTAAATAACATCTTATTTTTGTTCACTAAAACACTGTAACCTTCAAATTCGAGCTCATGAATAGAATCCACAGAAATATTCCATCTTTTTCCCATGTTTTCCCCAACTGTAAGGCAAATGCCAGGTAATCTATGGCGAATCCTCCATCTCATCTCGCCAAATATCTCGCTAACACCAATTCCATCGACGCTAAATAACCTCGTAGTTGATATAGCGTCGTTAAATAACTAAGTAAAAACTCTATATTTAAACGTTGAGTTTTTTGTGTTAGAACACAATATTGTCTATCCAAGTCAAGAACCACACTAGACCAAAACTATGGATAACGAGATTAGCTACGACCAAAATAATATGACGTCACTGACTGATCTGCGATTGGTTGAAAGCCAAAGTCAAGATATGCTACAAAATATAGTCCCGTAAATATGTCACTATAATGTCTATAACTAACGTTTTCACACATTATTATAACAATTCAAATCAATGCAATGTCATTAACCATTATGATAGAGATTTAAATAAACCTAATCTATTTGTAAATTAATATTTTCTCTTTAACACATGCGTAGTGATACATTAATATGGTTCTTGGCTTGGATGATATTAGAATAACAGTTTTAAACTAACTTACTAGGCTACTCTGCAAGTTGCAGTGAAAAACGTAACGCCAGACTAATAAAACAGTTTAACATTATGATTTGTGTATCCATTATGGAACGTGCGATAACATAACTCGAAAATTCGTGACCTCATAACACGAAATACCAGCGAGGGAAACACGAATAAGAAAGGAATCCCAAAAAGATGCGATGAACAAGACTTTATCACTACAAGTGTGTGCTTGGCACGCGCGATGTGTCTGCCAGAGTCGAGAAAGAGCTCGATGAGGAAAGTTCTAGATATGAATATCAGAACCACGCAAGAAGTGCTGGCTGCGTTATTGGATGCCAATAGTGTTCTTACGACATTGTACAAATTTGCACGCAGGAGGAATGCTCATAAACAAGGTTTGTTACTTGCAGACTATAGACTGTAAATTCATAATCGCACAACAATATATTCCGAGCTTCGGACTTTGCACTATGTTAAGGCTGGTTCACAATGAACCGGGAACGGAAACGACAACGAGAACGGAAACGGAAACGGAAATATTGTTAAAATAAATATATTTAAATCTGAGCAATCACAATGAACTATTGTGAATGATGCTCACATTTAAAAACATTTTAACATTATTTCCGTTCTCGTTCTCGTTGTCGCTTCTGTTTCCGATTTATTTTGAACCAGCCTTTACACCTATACAGGGTGTATTAAGAGGAATGTACAATAGTTCAGGATAAAGTTATTTGAGCTAGATTAGATGGACTTAAATATACAGGCTGAACCGTAAGTAATGTCATTAATAGAGCCATGACCTAAAAACCTAAAATTGTATGCAAGTATACCTTTTAAAAGCCTTAAAATATGTCAATAAACATGCACTAAAAGAATTCTATATTTCTTGATATATCACTAGGGGAGAGTTGGGTAGTATCGGACATCGGGTAATATCGGACAGTGAGTTTTTTTTTCATCTACCACACGATGATAGTACCTGATTGACATGGTTACGTTTCTGTGATGTCGCATACAGAAACGTAACCATGTTATTCAGGATCTACCATATGGTGATAGATAAAAGAAACGCACTGTCCGATATTACCTGATGTCCGATACTACCCTACTCTCCCCTAATAAAAGTAGTTAATAATAATAATAATAATAATAATAATAATAATAATAATAATAATAACCACCGGCGTGGCTCAGTCGGTTAAGGCGCTTGCCTGCCTGTCACAAGTTGCGCTCGGGCGCGGGTTCGATCTCCGCTTGAATTGATTACTGGTTGGATTTTTCCGAGGTTTTCCCCAACCGTAAGATGAATGCCAGGTAATCTATGGCAAATCCTCCGCTTCATCTCGCTATCGCCAATCTCATCGACGCTAAATAACCTAGTAGTTGATACAGCGTCGTTAAATAACCAACTTAAAATAATAATAATAATAATAATAATAATAATAATAATAATAATAATAAATATTTATTGTTGAGAAGTTGAAGCATATAAAACGCTGTCCAAAACTTATCCAACCGAGCGATAACGTGATGAACATTCCCACCCTATACAATTAGTGGTTCTCAACCGGTGTGCCGCGAAACTTTCAATACATTTCTGGTAAAAATAATTATAATAAATTCACTCAGTAGGCCTACCAGTTTTAAAAATTAGAATATGATACTTTTATTTAAATAATTCAAACTATGCATTTTATGCAATACAAAATCAGCTTTAATGAGCTCAAACGCGAAAATATACCAAGGTAACATAAATAACATGAAATGTTATGCATTTATAAAAAAGCCAAAATATGTAAATATAATATGCAACATAGAATTTGATTCTACAAACTTAAATGTTGATGAGTCGTGAAGATAATTAATCAGCAACAAATTATAGCCAATAGAAAAATATACAAATGCAAATGCATGCACTTCCTGGGCCCAGTCATTAATGTCAGGTGGTTATTCTTTGAGATATTTCAAACAAAAAAGTTGAATACAATTTTGCTCGTTTCTGCTTTCTTTTCGAGATACAAATTGTTTTATATGAAATATTTCATAGCGTGTTTTGGGAAAGCCATCGATTTAATTCCCAATATTCTCACTCAATTTAAAAGAGCAGTATATTATGTTATATGAAAATAATTTTACTTTTGTCCTTTAAATGTGCAGAAATTTTATCCGAATAAATGTAAATTTTTGGTCTGAAAGTGCTACATATGTTTGGATCAAATTTCTGCACATTTACAAGACAAAACTAAAATTGTTTCAATTATTTACTATCATAATACACTGCTCTCTTAAACTGACTGAGCATATTGGGAATTAAATCATTGCCCTTCTCAAAACACGCTATGAAATGTTTCATAGAAAACAATTTGGTTCTCGAAAAGGAAGCAAAAACGAGCAAAATTGTATTAAACTTTTTTGTTTGAAATATCTCAAAGAATAACCACCTGAAATTAATGACATTACTTACGGTACATTCTGTATATTCCTACATCCAAAGTAGAATGATTGTAGAGACATTGACGGAATAAATTTGTAGTGAATTAATGAGCACGTAATTGTACATTTATAGACGAATACAGTATGATAAATGATAGATATTCCTTTGCGCTATTTAACAATTTCATTTTAATTAATTACAACTAATTAGGCCTAACAAAAGGAATTAGGCGTACATACATAACGTAGATTACTGAGCTTAAAGGGTTAGGTACAGCTTACAGCAGTAAAATTTTTAGAAATATTCAACATTTTTTTCCTCTATTACTGTATCTTGTAAATTAATGAAAATTAGTATGTATAAAACACTGTCCTTCTGTTATATGAGAAAAATACTTTTACTATTAAAAAAATATATTCAAAATATTGGCAGTACACTGTGCAGTGATGAAGCGTTTTCGTCATAACTCAAAAACTTGTTAACTTTTTCATGTTCTCTATCTTTTATTTTATTGCTGAAACTCATGTTTACAATATCATGCTCTTCCAACTACATTCCTTAATAAATAATCTATTTTTTGTGTAATAGAAAATACTGATATTTGACCATTTTTTAAATGAATTTATCTTTTATCAGAGAATCTACAAAAGGTAGAGAAGTGATCTTGCATCATATTGTAGATATGACATGTATAAATACACACAAAAAAATTCGTCACAAAATGTTGGATAGTTTTTTAGTTATGTGGAAAACGCATTATCACTGCACAATGAGCTGAATTTTGAAAAAGAAAATGTAAATCATTTTTTAAATCATAATTTTTTTTCTTATAGCAGAAGGACAGTGTTTTACACATACTAATTTTCATTATTGTACAAGATACAGTAATGGAGGAGAAAAATGTTGAATATTTCCAAAATGTTACTGCTGTAAGCTGTACCTAGCCCCTTAACTTATTTTGGGTTCCAAACACTGCACATCAAGTAAGATGAGTGAGCACTACAGTTAAGTGTGTAACGTATTACCCATAGACGTTCTGCGATCTGTTGTTGCAGGTTTTACCTGGAGTATGATGTGGTATCGCCTGACGAGGGTCGACTGCGCGAGATCAGATCGCTGTGTCGGGTGACACTTGATGAACTTCGGGCACAGATCGTCGTGCATATAATTCAGCACGTCCAACCTCTCGTCGATAGATTCCAATGGTGTGAGACCGGCCTTCTCCAGCAGACTTGTAACTTGCGACGTGCTGCATGTACAGACAATAAAATTATGAACAAATGAAGCAATATTTTAGTATGGTCGAGGCGATGAAGACAGCATTCCACTCCAATTCCAGTTGCCTTCCTCAATCAATTTCTGGTCCCCTTCCGAAATGTATTCCGTGATTATAAATGAACCTATACATAGACCTCGTCCACGCTGTGGAGTAACGGTCAGCGCGTCTGACAGTCTGTTCCCAACCAAGTAATATTTAAGCAATCACTGATACTCGATATTGAAGGTGTTGATCCAGCCCGTGACAGGCGTCTCGTCCAGGGCGATGGTCCAATCTGTTGCCAACCAAGTGATATTTAAGGAATCCCTGATACTCGATCTTGAAGGTGTTGATCCAGCCCGTGACAGGCGCCTCGTCCAGGTGATAGTCCAATCTGTTCCCAACCAAGTGATATTTAAGCAATCGCTGATACTCACTCCATCTTGAAGGTGTTGATCCAGCCCGTGACAGGCGCCTCGTCCAGGGCGATAGTCCAATCTGTTCCCAACCAAGTGATATTTAAGCAATCGCTGATACTCACTCGATCTTGAAGGTGTTGATCCAGCCCGTGACAGGTGCCTCGTCCAGGGCGATGACTCGCTCGTCCCTGAGGTGCGGTGGTAAGAGCTGTGACAGCCTTAGGGCATTGTTCTTGATGCGCAGCCTGGCCACCGCGGCAGCGAGTTTCACCCTTAAGTTCCAAAGGTGAGTCTCCGCTTCAAGGAGCCCAGCATCCGTGAACAACTGCATCCTGCACTGCTGGTCGTGGTGGTCTCGGGGCAGGAAGCGTCGCTTGTACAGATCGTAGAACAACAACCATATGAGGTTCGCATCTTTCTTGAACTGGCGACAAGAAAATGGGTGCGTAGAACTTAGAAATCAATGTCAATATTTTAATGTGAGACAAAATACTCTTATAAAAGGTAAATTATTATTAAAACTTTAGGTATTACGTTTTTTACACCTTTATATAGAGCCTAACATATCATTATCCCAGTTCATCATACAAGATATTTTCGTGCTGTAGATTTACCGTCTTTCACTCTCGAGATTATCTCATTTCAGAAAACTAAGTCTCGCAATTTTGATGTAGAACTAAATATTTCTCTTCACTTGGTAATGGAGGAGGTAACTTATGAACTGAATCACAAAAAGTGCAATCCCTCCCTTATTTTCATTGTATTCCCAATGTTCTCCTTGTCTTCCCTTTAGTCTACTGGTTCCTCAGTTTGTCTTCATCTAATTATCAAATCATCATCGTCATCATCATTGTTCTTGTTATTCAATATTAGATTTACAAAAATATTTAACCTTTATTTTTATAATTCGCCTAATTCATTATTAAAATAGTGTGGTCACTGATATTAATATTACAATTAATTTCTTATAATTACCTATGTTAATTTTACCTGTGGGAATAGTGTAAAAAATGCTACATCCACCAAGGCCTGGTGCAAAACAGATTTATCTGAAATGAAAGAAAGGATAACTCATAATTATTCTTTCATGCAATAAGTTCTGTGGACACTAGGGTGGAGTGAAAATGATGAGCTTTTATTTTATTTAGAAATCGAAAACGCTTGGGTGTGTAAAATTTGTTCCTTTTTTATACCTAATATAACCTGAAAATTTTATGAAAATCTTATGCTATCTTGAGGTGTCACAATGGCCTTAAAATTTTTTAATACTACAAAAAAAATATTTTTTATTACTTTTTTCAGTTTTTTTGTTTTATTTTAATAAACTTGGGTGTTTAAGGTGTATACAGTGATACTGTGGTGCTAAAAAATACATCTCACATTGAATATTTTGAGATGGCGCAAGACCATGCATTTTTCATGATTTTTCTTTAAAATTGGTTACTCGATTTTAAGACTATAACATTGATTTATATATTTTATATCTGGTCCCGTTGGCCACCTATGTAGTGAAAGTATATGCACCAGTGTGATTTGAAATCAAAATGTAATCAGAATGTTGAAATGGACCACGACATCTCTAGAAAATGATAGCTACTGTCCAGCAGATACGTACCGGAAAATCTTAAGATCATTGTTGATCCTGTGATCGAAATAAATTCATATTTCGCACACCTCGAAAATATGTTCTTAGTTATGCTAACTGATACAAGGGAAGCTATCAGGGAACTAGTTTTTTCTCGTATACTTAGCACCAGAGACAAACAACCCAGCAAGAGCGTAAGAAAATTGAATGTACCCAAGTTGAACTTCAATGCTTCGGACTAGTATGAGAGCTGCATCGGTAGCTCAACCACCCTTAACTCAGTCGATCTGGGAGAAGATATCAAGAACCATATTAATGATAACGAGCCACTGACATTCCAAAGTTCTTATGTCATACACAAGCAGTAGAACGGTGTGTTCGTTTAATGACTGAGGCCACTTCAGAAGTTTGTGAACCTCAAAGGAACGGATACATCAGGACCAGACTGAAATCTAGGAATGCCATGCCCCATTTCAACAAAAAAACTGAATATAATATTTAATATAATCAGAGTTAATAGTTCTTTACACTTTAATTGTTATTCACTTATGCTCACAAACTATATTTAAGAGCTGTAATATAGCTACTTGATATCTGACATTAGCATACTTGTTTTTCATGTTCATAAATTTGTTTTAATTTAAATAAATTGCTTTTCTTTTCAAAACCGAGTTCATATTGTTTCAACTATCACCAATAGAAATGTGTAGCTATATTTGTCATTTTTTTTAACGTTTCTATAAAAATTCAGATTTTTCAGTGTCCTTAGGGTCTATAGCACTTGGAAGTTGAGTTTAAGAGAAGATAATAATATTTTTTTTCTTACTATTTACACTTTCACTAACATAATTAAAACCAACAACGTACATGAAATTTGAAATGATAATGAAATGTAAATCATTAAAATATTAATAATGGAAAATGAAATTTGAAATGATAATTAATGGGACTCTTTTGACACCTGAAGATATTACTCCATTAATTAATAAATACTTTCATATTGCATCAACTTTTGCACGCCCAAGCTTTCTGATGCAAGTAAAAAAAAAAATTCACTTCACACTTAAAACATTACAAGATTTCCATATAAAATGAGATATTATATGGTCCAAAAATACAATATGTTTCAAATCATTGCATAGGCTATTTTCTCAAATGTGTGTAGGACAGTGTCGAACTCATGTTAAATCTATGAAGGCCTACTCACTACATACATACATACAATGTATAGAAAAGTTGAGGTTTATTGTGGCATAGTTGGATACAGCACTGGATGGCTTAAGAATCTTGATGATATAATAATAATAATAATAATAATAATAATAATAATAATAATAATAATAATAATAATAATAACCGGGCTAAAGCAAGGAGATGCACTATCACTTTTACATTTTAACTTTGCTCTAGAACAGGGGTCGTCAGCACAGAGCACGCTGGGGCTAGTCTCTCTTACCCGCGGAAAACGCGGTGCACTAGGGTGCACTCCGTAGCTGCTAGCGGGTATGCTCTCTATCTCTCCCTGTTGCACGACAGTGCACACGGGACGGCACCGCGTACCCATTTCAGCGAGTGCTGACGACCACTGCTCTAGAATATGCCATTAGGAGAGTCCAGGATAACAGACAGGGTTTGGACTTGAACGGGTTACATCAACTGTTTGTTTATGCGGATGACGTGAATATGCTAGGAAAAAATCCACAAACTATTAGGAAAAACACAGGATTTTCACTTGAAGCAAGTAAAGGGATAGATTTGGAAATAAATTCCGAAAAAAAAACAAAGTACAGTACAATGATTATGTCTCGTGACCACAAAATTTATCACTTGAAGAAGTAGAAAAATTCAAATATCTTGGAGCAACAGTAATAAACCTAATAAATATATATGGCACTCGAGAGGAAATTAAACGCAGAATAAATATGGGAAATGCTTTCTATTATTCGGTTGAGAAGCTTTCGTTATCTAGTCTGCTTTAAAAAAACTGAAAGTTAAGATTTATAAAACATCTATATTGCCTACTGGTTCTACTGCCTCATCAAACGAACAGCTTCAAATACTTTGGGTGTACTATAAGCAGTAATATGATCTGCTGTCAGGAAGTCAAAAAGAGAATAGCAATGGCAAAGGAAGCTATTAACAGAAAAAGGAATATCTTCTGCGGACCTCTGCAAAAAGAACAAAGGAAGAAACTATTGAAGTGCTTTGTGTGGAGCGTTGCATTGTATGAGGCAGAAACTAATAGAAGAGAAACGAATAGAAGTATTTGAAATGTGGATATGGAGAAGACTGGAGCGTGTGAAATGGACAAACAGAATAAGAAATGTAGCTGTGTTGGAAAGAGTGGATGAAGAAAGAATGATGCTGAAAATGATCAGAAAGAGAAAAAGGAATTGGTTGGGTCACTAGCTGAGAAGAAACCGCCTACTGAAGGATGCACTGAAAGGAATAGTGAACGGGAGAAGAGTTCGGTGCAGAAGAAGATATCAGATGTTAGACGACATTAAGATATTTGGATCATAGGCAGAAAATAGGAAAGATTGGAGGATGCAGGGTTTGCAATGAAAGACCTGTTCATGGACAGAACTCTTATGTATGTATGTATGTATGTATGTATGTATGTATGTATGTATGTATGTATGTATGTATGTATGTATGGTCCACACCTGTGGAGTAACGGTTAGCGCGTCTGGCCGCGAAACCAGGTGACCCGGGTTCGAAGCCCGGTCGGGGCAAGTTACCTGGTTGAGGTTTTTTCCGTGGTTTCCCCTCAACCCAATAGGAGCAAATGCTGGATATCTTTCGGTGCTGGACCCCGAACTCATTTCACCGGCATTATCACCTTCATTTCATTCATACGCTAAATAACCTAGATGTTGATACAGCGTCGTAAAATAACCCAATAAAATAAAAAATGTATGTATGTATGTACTACCGGTTGTTTTGTATGGTTATGAAACTTGGACTCTCACTTTGAGGGAGGAACAGAGGTTAAGGGTGTTTGAGAATATGGTGCCTAGAAAAATATTAGGGGCTAAGACGGATGAAGTTACAGGAGAATGGAGAAAGTTACACAACACAGAACTCCACGCGCTATATTCATCTTCTAACATAATTATAAACATTAAATTCAGACGTTTGAGCTGATTAGAGCATGTAGCACGTAAGAACGAATCCAGAAACGCATATAGAGTGTTAGCTGGGAGGCCTGAAAGAGAAAGTCCTTTGGTGAAGCCGAGACATAGATGGGAGGATAATATTACAATGGATTTGAGGGAAGTGGGATATGAATATAGGAACTGGATTAATCTTGCTCAGGATAGGGACCGATGGCGGGCTTATGTGAGGCGGCAATGAACCTCCGGGTTCTGTAAAAGCCATTTGTAAGTAAATAAATAATAATAATAATAATAATAATAATAATAATAATAATAATAATAATGCTCATTCCCTAGCATAAAAAGTTCCTGACACAGTGCAACCATTATCCGTTTCGTGGAAGTGATGTTGCATTAGTTGTAGGTGGTACGGCATGATCCCTCAAGGCCGCTGTGGTTGCAAGGAATTGCAGCACAAGTGCAATTACTAACAGTTTGCAAATCATAAAGCAATCAGACAGCCACAGTCGCCTCCATGCCGATCTATCACGCGAGGCGACTTGCTTGTCCAATCAGTTCTAAGCCGGATGGAGTAGTTTGATTTGCATAACACTACACTTTATAGACAATACACACGCAGCCTGACTCCTTATTACAGCCGTACAAACACCCGCCCGCCTCCCCACTTGAACGATATTTGCTGATTTCGTGCAACCAAAAGTTTCCGCTAAAGCAACTCTTTACGCACGGGCGGACGTTCCAAGGAGCCCGTGATAACTGATTGCAATGCCAAGTACTTGTTGATACTCTAATTTACTTGACACAACATTGTTCGCATCCTGTTGCACATTACATGATTAAATGTGGCAGCCAACTACTCACGAAATGTAATAAGAAGTTCTTTGATGACGTGGGCGGATTAAAATATTAATATTTATAAGATCCTTGCCTACTACTAACTCACAGCAAGGCGCACAGTCTAATATGACACACGGGTATCTTAATTTTATTATTATTATTAATTTTATTATTATTATTATTATTATTATTATTATTATTATTATTATTATTACTACTATTACTACTATTACCTCTCAGATATAGATTATAAGCCTATATTACATTTATTGCAATGTCATAATGTCATATTTACTGCATATCTATACTTATAAGCAATACATTTTAGGCAGGCTGAAAATTTGCGTAGTTTGCATAGGGAATCCACCAAAGGAAGACACCTAAAAGAGTTAAAATTAAGTAGGTACAGTGCATCAGTTATTCATAGATTTTAAAAAGGCATATGACTCGGTTAAGAGAGAAGTTTTATATGATATTCTTATTAAATATGGCAATCCCATGAGGTGGAAAAATTCAAATACCTGGGAGCAACAGTAACAAATATAAATGATACTCAGAAGAAAATTAGACACAGAATAAATATGGGAAATGCCTGTTATTATTCGGTTGAGAAGCTTTTATCATCCAGTCTGCTGTCAAAAAATCTGAAAGTTAGAATTTATAAAACAGTTATATTACCGGTTGTTCTTTATGGCTGTGAAACTTGGACTCTCACTTTGCGAGAGGAACATAGGTTAAGGGTGTTAGAGAATAAGGTGCTTAGGAAAATATTTGGGGCTAAGAGGGATGAAGTTACAGGAGAATAGAGAAAGTTACACAAGACAGAACTGCACGCATTGTATTCTTCACCTAACATAATTAGAACATTAAATCCAGACGTTTGAGATGGGCAGGACATGTAGCACGTATGGGCGAATCCAGAAATGCATATAGAGTGTTAGTTGGAAGGGCGGAGGGAAAAAGACCTTTGGGGAGGCCGAGACGTAGCTGGGAAGATAATATTAAAATGGATTTGAGGGAGGTGGGATATGATGATAGAGACTGGATTGATCTTGCTCAGGATAGGGACCAATGGCGGGCTTATGTGAGGGCGGCAATGAACCTCCAGGTTCCTTAAAAGCCAGTAAGTAATACGTAAGTAAGGTTTTAGTAAAATAATAATAATAATAATAATTTAATAATAATAATAATAATAAAAATAATAATAATAATAATAATATCCTTCTCAACATTTTCCTTGCAGTAAGGTTTCTGTCTAAAGTGTAAAGGCCCGCTCCCACTTAGCGGAATCGAATCGAACAGAATTCAGGAGCTAGAATATGTCTGCCGGAACAGAATTTCTTGTTTCGGATATGATCGTAAGTTTTCGTGAAGCTTTCGTGAAAAAACAAATGAACCATATCCAATCTTGGCGGCTTAATTCATTTACTATTGAAAGTTATTGCTGAAATAATAATACGTATAATACAAAAAATCACAATTTAATACGAACGAAGGAAAATTAATAAATATTGTGTAGAATTATCCTCTTTTGTATGACAAAATACAAAACACAAAAGTACTGTTCGGCACTAGATGTGAGCGGCAGCAGACTTTTCGTTTCGATTCGGTTCGATTCCGCTAAGTGAGAGCGGGCCTTAAGTCGGTTATTCCGTTATTTAACGACGCTGCATAAACTACTACGTTATTTAGCTTCGATTTAATTGATGATAGGGAAATGTTATTTGATGAGATAAGGCCGAGCATTCGCCATAGATTACCTAACATTCGTCTTATAGTTGGGGAAAACTTCGGAAAAAAACCGAACCAAGTAATCAGCTCAAGTGGGAATCGAACTCACGCCCCAGTGCAACCTCGGATCAACAAACATAAGTAAGAGCCCGTATAATAATTTAATTATAAAAATCGAGTTTTAGATTTTCTATAAATTGCACTATTAATATAATGAGCACAGCATAATATGTTCTGTTTTGAAGATGCATTCTCTTATTTTTAGTGTCACCTATAGTAGTGGCTCCAAGGTAAAATATCGGATTGCAGCTTACAGCGCCTCAGGGAAACCAAAACCATTTCTTCCGTTGCTCACTTCCTAGTGAAAAGTCTTTTGTGTCCTAAAGGTACTTCTACCATCCGTTATCATTGTCCGCGTTTAGAAACTTTCATTAGTTCATTTAAAAGTTTACGTTGCGGTATATTATGTTTTAAAACGAACTCAGCCACATCCCATTAAAATTAAATTGGAATGTCCCAACTTTTAAATAAACTAAATTATTCTTGAGGATCGTTATAGAGCATTCTTTCTCATAGCATATAGGCCTACGTCCAATATATACCAAAGATATCATTAGTAGTATACAAAAAGACAAAGGATGAAGAAATATAATTTTTTTCTTATATGGCTTCTATGTCGTGGCAAAGAAATAAAAACCCAAATGTGTTAATTAATCGGTCAGCACCAGAGACCAGCTGGCTGTCGTCTTTAAGTGATGACACAGACGTATCATCCATTATCACTCATATCCTAGTTGATCTAAAAGCTTCATTAACAAAAAATTCCGTTGCGCGACAGTCCATGGAGGGCCTATCAGCCGACTACTGGTTTTACGTGCACATGCCTCAGCAGAGGTGAACGATCATCTAACGAGTTTGGGTTAACGTGTTTAGTACGATGATTCCCTGAAATTATAGCTGAATTGTGAAACCGGAATTCGCTATTCACTGTAGCCTACCTTCCCAAATTAATAATGATGCTAGGTGGGCACAATTACCGAAATTTCATGAGCAAATTTCTTCCCCATGAGGGTTAGAACCAACTCTCGTCCCATAATGCTAGTCAAAGACATAACATACTAATACTAATCACAATATTTTTAAGAACGACTGAATATAACATTTTGTTTTGTGGAATGTTACTACAAAAAATAATGCTAAAATACGCTCAAAGCGTGCTCTTTAAAATGCATGTAGTCATAATTTAAAAAATGCTAGATTATTTCATTTTAGGACAATGAAAAAGGTTTAAGTGATTAGATGGCAACGTCACATTCAAATAAAAATTCCAAAATATAAAACGAACCAAACGAATTATAGTATAAATGAACTGAGAAAAGAAATGCAGTTTACTTTTATTAAACAAAACCTTTACCAGCACTATTTTATGACTGTCAAACACAACACAGAAGAGAAAATATATTTATAGATTGCAGTCAAGAAATGAAAACCGTAAGAAGAGTAAAATATATTAGGCTACGAAATTGAAGAGAAAATTAAAAAATAAGAAATACGAAAATAATAATAAATACGGCATTTCCTTACAAAACAAAATAAAGTAATAAAGAACTAAGCTGTTAAGTTAAATAATGAATTAATTATGGAATAAAATTTCTTTTATACATTCAATCAATCAATCTTCTTAATGTATCCAGCTGTTTGGTGACAACATAAAGTTCACTATAGTCCACTGTAGTCTATTCAGTTTTTGTTTTCATGAGAAATGAGGGGTATTTTGATCGGTGTTCATTATAGATGCCTGTTGCTAGTAGCCAGAGTTGGGGTGTAGTCAATATATACAGTACTGCAGAGTTGTGTATTCTGCAACTTGTACATACACTCAATGTAGGCGCAATACTAATAATAATAATAATAATAATAATAATAATAATAATAATAATAATAATAATAATAATAATAATAATAATAATAATAATAATAATAATAATAATAATCTTGCTTGACCAGAAAAGGAATGAACTAATTAAAAAAGAATTGAAAATTACACCTATTTATGAACATCTCAACCACTATAGACAAAAATGGCTTAACCATATCAATAGAATGGACCGTTCCAGACTCCCAAGACAAAATCTCCGCTATATACCACATGGAAGACGATCTTTGGGAAGCCCCTGAAAAAATGGACGGAGACCGTAACAGGCCACTAGGCCTAATACTTGCAAGGACGATGATGATGATGATGATAATAATAATAATAATAATAATAATAATAATAATAATAATAAGTGAAAAGGCCTTTAAAGAAATGAATATAGACCGTAACAGATAACTGAAATAATAATTTTAGGATGTTATAGTGATGGCGATAATAGCCTAAGTAATACTGTAATAGTAATTATAGTGATTAATATTAATAGGAGTAAATTACATCTAAATACGTCGTAGATAAGGGAGTAGACGCGGCGCATCTCCTCCTCGTCCTCGAAGGCGACGGATCGCGGCGGCGTCGCCAACAGACACCCGGCCTTGGCAATGTCGGACACAGTCCACGTGGTCTCCACGGAGAGCGTCGAGGACACAGACAGCCCCGACTCTACAGACAAGGAGGACCTGCGGGCTCTCTTCGCCTCTGGCTGGGTCACGGCACTGCACTTGCCCTCTTCCATCTTCTCGGGCCACACGGCGGGCATCCTGTTGATCACATAACAACACATTGTTATTCGTTTATACAGGGACATCATTTTATTTTTACTTCAATTTTTATTGTACCTGAGTTTTTTAATGTACTTCACTCTCACCCCTTCTACTAATGAAGTTCCAACTGCCCTCCAGACAGAATCAAGGCCGCATATAGTAAACAGCACTGAGTTAGTGAGTATAGTACGTTCCAGAAATATGTTCGCGTTTTTCAGTGACGAAAGAGCTTTCAATATTGAATCATATTTTCGCACAGGTACTGTAGTCCGTTTGCCTACGTCGCATCCCGATTTTCCCCACCTGCTTCTACACGCCCCTCTGTAAAAGCTGGGCTGTCTTAGCTCTTTTCTGAAAACATTAATTTCTCTTAGGAATTGGACGTTTACGTAATATTATACAAGCGTTTAAAATAACTTAAATAAAAGGGCCTCGTTAAATAATTAACTGTCACGTGATTTCCCCCGTTTCTACGATCCTGCGGCATAACCACTTGGACGGACAGTAGATAGCATGTCTGAGTAATTTTATCTGTGCGGGTCGGGCAGAAGTGAAGATTGAATTTACAGTACGGAAGGTACTCTTTTATAGAGTAGGTACAGAATTATTTCAACATGAGTTACTAGAACGAAGGACGAAACTGGCAATTGGAATTAGATGCAATAGTCTATAGTGCGATAATATGCACAAAAGAACTGAAGCCTGTATCGAAATGAACGGCCACCATTTTCAAATATGTGTTTAAATATCCATATTATGATTTTTTTCAATTTAACTTCATTCTCTAAATTGTACGCTAATGTGCTGTAGACAGTATAATATACACTGCATAATGAATACGTTCGCATGGATAACTCAGTTCGTGAGTAAAAGCACTTATTGTTAATACAGTACTGCATTTTGATTAAACAAAAACCTAATGAAAATTATCGAACTCAAAATTGCGATATTTCCTAGTTTACGTAAATGGATGAAGCACTTTTCTTCCCTCCTATATTTAGTAGAGTGATTTGTTTGTGTTTTACGCCAGTATCATCGAACTCCAGTCGTGGAAGGGGGTAGCGAACGATGTTTTCGGTTCTCTAAAGGTATAGCCAGGTTAGTATTAAAAATGTTAGTAAAAATAAAATGATGTCCCTGTATAAAAACTAGTGACGTGCAGCAAATGCTGCAATATAAGTTCATTAGAAGTTAAAATATTTTTTTTTTCTGATTTATTTTCAATGAAGAATACCAGACATTTTGAACGTTATTTTCTCGCATAATAATGAAACATACTCCCTCTGAATGTTTTTATTAATGCCAAATACTTTTTCTTGAACCTATCCATCTTCAGTTCTTGAGTTTCAATGCGAAAACGCAAGTAACAATGTCGGAATGAACAGTGGGTTTTCATGTGGGAGTAAAGCAGTAGCTATTTCAGGTCATTGTTGTTTTGTAGACGAGAGTTAAGAAAATGTCACGTTTGCCATGCTTTCGAACAATAGACATAGCATCTCGGTATAGCTGCTGAATGTTTCGTGAACTACCTTGAAAGGTAGAGGGCAGAATCGGAACTATGTTTATATGACATTTTTGCTCAAAATGTCTTCAGAAATAAGCTCCGTAAAGGACGGTAAATCCTCTTGAATCATTATAGCCCTGGTGTTGATTAATTTATGTAAAATTGTATACAGTTCCTGCATATAAATTCATTGTGCACTTTTCCATATACATTTGACTATGTAACGAAATTACATGGAAGGTTCTATATTTGTAAATAAAGTATGAAATTTTCCAGTAAAAAAAAATATATATATATGCCCATAGCCGTTACTCTGTAAATTATAAAAATGAAGATTTAATTTAAGATATTATCTACGTCTACTTGCCCACAAGGTTTAACTTTCATATCATCAATATAGTATTAATGTGTATAATTAGTGACAAATACATCATGGCATTAACTACAGTAATATATAATTTTAATGGCAATAATGTCATCAAACATTCTTAAGTTTTGTAGTTTTCAATATTATAAAATATACAGCTGTACTCAGAAAATTACACACCAGAGAATCAGACCTGTAAATTCTTTTTAGTAAGTCTTGAAGTTTTTAATAACCAATAAAGAAACATTTCCAAAAAATTACACAAATGAAGATCGACATATTGGTATTATGATGTCAGAGAATATGAACTCTAAATAATTATGTCAGCAATCCTGTAGGTCATAGCCTTCGTGTGATATTATTTATTGTAGTGTTTGTGTTTTGTCTTATTCTGAAAAGCCATTAGTTCTCAAATAGAAAAATTATGTAAGAAAGTTAATATTTTCCTGAAAATTACTGTTTTTCCGCTATTCTAATAATAATAATAATTTATTTATTTATTTTTATTTATTTATTATTAATATTTGTGTGCTGAACAACAGCCAGAGGCCAATTATAGTTCAGCACAATACACAAACAGAAGATACAAAGGTACAAAAACAAATAAATAATATCTTAAATAAACAAAAACATACATAAATAAAATAGATAACAAGAACAGTAAATACTAATAATCAAAACGAAACTATACCTTAAAAGGATCTAAATTGTGCCCATGCAAATTGGCATATTTTATGCATCTACAGACTGTTATAAAAACTTTTTTGAAATCTTAAACCTTTTGTAGGAATACGAAGGCTCATGTTGTTTATGATAGACTCACAATCAATATCACCATTGATAACTTTGCAAAGAAATTGATAATCAAGATTTTGACGTCTAGAATAAAGGCTACAACAGTTAAAATATTTACAGGTAATCTCATAGTTAAAGTCAGAGGAATTGGGTATAAATCGAAAAGCACATAAGGAAATAAATTTTCTTTGAATATTTTCCAATTTAACCGAATCTGTTGAAGTAATGGAATTCCAGGCTACAGATGCATATTCAAGTTTAGATCGAACCAAAGTAAAGTATAGAATTAATAGTGACTCTAGAGTAGAAAAAGAATAAGTTATAGACCTTATTAAACCAAGCATTCTTATTGAATGATTATAAATATATTGAACATGATCGTGAAAGTATAATTTAGAATCGAGTAGTACACCAAGATCTTTAATAGAATTTTTCCTAATAATACAGACGTTGTTAAGAGAATAGTTAAATTTTATGGAAGTAGTTTTTCGTGAGTACGAAATGACAAAAGTTTTTGTTTCATTAATTTTCATTCCATTATTGACAGAGCAAATAATAATAATAATAATAATAATAATAATAATAATAATAATAATAATAAAGTACAAGTATAACTTGAGTATTTACAAAATGTTTAATTTACATCGGAAAAGGGGGAGGTTAAATCAACTAAGAAAGAAATAAGTTTATGTTTAAATTGTGTATTCCATTTACCTTTCTTGAATATTAAAGTTTCACTCAGCGAATTTTATTATCCCTTAGAACTATCATTTTCAGCAGTAAAAATATCTGAGACAATATCGCCTGTCAACCTCTTTCTTAATCATAAGTATGTGCAACCGTTTCTAATTACATGCCTTCAGTTACAAAATAAAACTCACATTTTGTCTCCCAGTATACGTGTGATTCACCTTCGCCAGCCGACTGGTATGGAAGTTCCTTCGAATCTGAGATTGTCTATAATGTGTTACTGCATGTCAATCGAAATGGAGCATAGAGATATATTACAGCAGGGGAATAACAGTTAGTAAAAACCTGCATTAGAACGTGAAACACTTTAAATATTCCAAGGTTCACGAAAAGCGAATCTGCTATAAAATAGATGCAGATATATTAGTTTAGTTTATACAACTCTGCAGTGAGCCATAAATTAAAATTTAATGTTTCCCTCCACTGTAGTAAGTTATATAAACATACCGAATAATATATTATAAAACACACATAACTTTAAGGGACAAAGTATCCCATATTTATGTCAACTCTTAAAATAGAACGGCCACAATACTACGCCACTTCCCTCGCCACTACTGCAGTATAAAAATTTGACCTATTTGAAGATGTGTTATAAATCTCAGCTAATAAACACTGAAAGACAAACTATATAGGCCTATCTCTAGTTATTATAAGCATGAATTTAAAGTCATACAAAAAGTTCAAATATGGCTAGTACAGGATGGTCCATTTCGTGTGAAATACATTTTTTTTAATGTGAGTCAATGTATTACAGTAGGCTATCTACGTGTTCTTTTTTTTTTTTTTTTTTTACTTTTGTTTCAGTTAATTTGTCAATCGCTTGTTAAATCCAATATGTCTGTATTTCCTCTATAGATACCACAGTCTAGTATATACAGTCACGAAGCTTGAGTTGTGAGGGTGCTAGGAACAATAGACTGTGCTGGTACTATTTCGCATTGTCTGTAATGAGGCGATGTTAGCGATCCTAGTGGTGAGCAACTATCTATGGATGCATATTTACTACGTATTGAGCTTCGTGACTGTATATACTAGACTGTGATACTACCACAGTCTAGTATATACAGTCACGAAGCTTGAGTTTTGAGGGTGCTAGAAACAATAGACTGTGACAGTACTATTTTGCATTGCCTGTAATGAGGCGATATTAGCGATCCTAGTGGTTAGCAACTATCTATGGATGCATATTTACTACGTATTGAGCTTCGTGACTATATATACTAGACTGTGATACTACAGTATGTACATTCACTTTTACTACCTCTATGGCTATCGAAAAAATCGATTTCTATAGTCGACTGCAACAGAGGCTAAATTTTGATGCAAAAAGATTTTGTAGGAACTAGTAGAGGACCACATAATTATTTGGCATTAATTGTTTGGAAAGGCAGAGTGGTTGCCTATATGTGGACAGTGAGAGTGATTTTTCTGCTTACAAGAAAATAATCACGTCTGTTGCATAAATCACCCTGCGAACAATGTAGAAACCATAGTAAGTTTATATTTTGGAGATGCTGATAGTATTAGTATTAGTATTTATTTATTTAACCTGGTAGAGATAAGGCCGTCAGGCCTTCTCTGCCCCTCTACCAGGGGATTACAACTATAATATGAAGAATAAAATTACAATTAATATTAAATTTGCAATTACAATTACAATAAAAATTAAAGTACGACAAGATTACCTGATTAATGAAAGCTAGACAATTTATCATAGAAGTTAAGAACAAAGAATATTTTTGTATTTACTGAATTACAAATTAAACCTAGAATAACAAAATTCTATAGTGATGAAATTACCATATATTGAGATATTTTGTGATAGATTAAGAGAACTATTTATAAGAAACCATGTCTGAACGAGTCCCAATTACTGACCAAGTGCCTAGTAAGTTTGCGTTTGAATTCAATTTTATTTCGACAGTCCCTGATGCTAGCAGGTAACGAATTCCAGAGTCTTGGCAGGGCTATTGTGAAACAGGATGAGTATGAGGAGGTCCGATGGGATGGTATTGTTAGTATTGTTTCATGGCGAGAGCGTGTGTTCAGATTGTGGTGGGAAGAAAGGTAAGTGAAACGAGACGACAGGTACGAAGGAATAGAAGAGTTCAAGATTTCGAAGAGAAGGAGAAGTGAATGTAAATTTCTTTTCTTATCTAGTTTAAGCCAACCTATTGTTTCCAGGGATAGAGTAATATGATCATAGTATCTGATATGTCAGAAAATTAAAAAAAATGTAGCAAAAAGTTTTATATTAATCATAACAAAATATTTATTAATTGAGAACTTATTTCATGAAATAGGCCTACCCACCAAATTGACAACTTATTAGATGACATATCCACTGAAAGAGTGGCAGGTTCAACATCGAAATTATCCATTCTATTTCACAAAAAAAAAGATACGGTCTCTGGATATGGATCAGTAACTTCATTGTAGTCAACCGCTGTGAAATAACGGTTAACATGCTTGACCGTGAAACGAGCGGGCCCGGGTTCAAATCCTGGTTGGAATGAGTTATCTGGTTGAGGTTTTTTTCCGGGGTTTCCTTCAACTCATTAAGAGCAAATACTTTATAACTTCCGGCATTGGACCCTGGACTCAATTCGGTGGCATTATCACCTTCATCTTATTCTGACACTAGATAACCATAGAAGTTGAAAAAGCGTCGTAAAATAACGAATTACAAAAAACTTCAGTGTATATCCTTTCAAGTTCCAAAGGTCTAAGGGACTATATTGAGCCCTGAGTTGTTTTTACAGATGACGTTACGTACTGATAAACGTATCTCATAATATGAGATATTATGTCCATTATGACCATGAAGCATATATTCTTTTTCATTCTAAAGAAGAAATAGGCATACAAGAAGTCTAATCTTGAAACTGTTTATTCTTATTATAATCATGAAGATGATGATGACTAGAAGAAATGTTTATGCTCGACCATGCCGAAATGTAGTAATTATACACCTGGTAGCAGCCCTTTAATGGACCTCATTAAAGTACAGCTATTCATTAAAGTTCAGGTGTTCCACCAAACAGAAAATACCATTGTAGCAATATGAAAGCGTAAGTAGCGATTATTCTCGGATATGCAATCGAAAGACAACTGTTTTCGCAGGAGTTCTGCGACAATTTTAGTAGACGCTGGCGGCGACATCACAACATTGAAACGTCACGGAGGCTGGAAATCCAGTACTGTCGCAGAAGGTTACGTTGAAGAATCGATCCAAAATAAAATTGAAATCTCAAATACAATATTAAACTCAGTCAAAAAAAAACACAAATTAACATCAATTCACCGTCATCTTCAGCCTTTCACAAAGCACATTCCCACAAATTCATTTCACCAATTGCACAATAAATCACCTATATTTGAAATAAAGTCAGCTCTGTTACTATAATGATTAGCGTTAATTGTAAATAATATTCAAATAAATTCAATTTGTCATCTCGTTTTTCAATGTCTAATTCAATTTCAAGGTTATATCAAGATTAATGTTTATTTTACTCTCTAGATTATATCAAGGTCAATGTCGACATTTGTTTCTCGGAAAAAATCAATACTTTCGCGTCTGCGCACATCTCACAATTTACGAGGTATTGCACAAGGTCAGTTCCGCTCCTCAGTCAGATAAGAATAACATAAATACTTCTGAATAATTTCAAGTTAGCATGGTCGAGCATAAAACGTCGTATGAAACTTGACTATAATGGTAATTAAGACATTCGTATGAAAATTATGAAACTCGCTTCCGCTCGTTTCATAAACATACTCGCGTCTTAATTACTATCATTATAGGCTCGTTGCATAATGTACTATTATGTTACACTTAAAATATAATTTCTCTTTTTTAAATAACATCAGTTATTTCAAGTGATCTTTTACGGACCTTTTTCAGTTGTTGCATGTCTATGAAATAGTACTATAACATATTGACTCAAAAGCAAAGTATAAGCGGTAGAAATATTACTTAGACCACCCTGTATGTATGATTTGGGTTACCCGCAACACTGATAAAAGTCAGAAGATGAAAAGCTTTATTTAGAAGCTTGGGTCTTGTTTAAATGTCCTTTTGTCACGCCACAAAAGTACAAGAAAATTCCGGATGCAGTAAAACTGTGAAATAAAGTTCGGTTCCCTGATACTAAATAGTTGACTGACTGCTATTATTATGTTCTCAAGTCGAAGCGAATTAACGTCAAGAATTGCCAACTCGCAACTCAATTATCGAGCAGTGGATCTCTGTGTCCACTTTAGAAATTACTTCTTCCCGTAACAGGAACTCCGTGTAGGTCACAGCACGCAGCATACTTACTACGTCAACAATTTATGCGCACTAACATATATTTCGCTTCCTGACAAGTTTAAAAATTGTTAAACTTTCCTGGCACTGCAAACTGGGGTCGCATTACGACAGTTTTAATTAAGCCATGGGATACACTGCGTCCCAAGGAGTTGGTGCATCCTGACTCCAGACAAGTTGCGACACTTAATGCGGCCTTAATTATGATCAGTATGCAGGCCACAGCACGCTGCAATACAGATGACTCTAGGTCAGTGATGAGAACACTATGTATAGTCCCAGAAAAAAATGGCCCGAGTCTTGAAGATCCTAGCCTTGGTTTTCCTGAACCGACGCATGCGAGTTGCGAGGTGCGAGGCCCGCATGTATGAGAGATAGTGAGTGGTTTCTATAGCTGCGAGGTACGCAGACCTCGCATCTGACAGCCGTAGAAACCATTCACTCACTCACTATCTCTCGTGTAATCCAGATTTATCGCATGCATCAGTTCAGAAAAACCAAGGCTTTAAAGCGCAGAATTTTTTTAATTATTGTCAAGTGTGCGAGAACCGTAGCGTCAGCCTTGTCAACTAATTATTATTTCTTATCAATAATTAATTCATGTGATGTATATACATAGTGAATAATTAATATGGAATATTGCTAATGACTTCTTAAATTTTAATTTTACCATTTTGCCATTATGATGGCAATTGACACTAGACATAAGTTATACGTCAACATATATGCCTAACTTGGAGTCAGGCCACAAAGGGAAACACTGAAGGAAGAAGATTCGATCCCGTGCTGTGGGTTGAATTCGGCGTAGCTCAGTGGTCAGAGCGCTTGGTACGTAGAACCAAGGACCCGGGTCCTCAAATATTAATTGTCAACATTACAGAGATTATTCTATAGGATAAATTAATAAATCCATTATATTCTCATACCTAGCAGTGCATCATAACTGCGGAATCCCGGCCAAATAAGTCACTCAACTGAGTGCGCTCCTAGTATAATGGCAGTTGACACTACACATATACGTCAACATATACGCCTAACTTGGAGTCAGGCCATAAAGGGAAACACTGAAGGAGGAAGATTCGATCCGGTGCTGTGGGTTGAATTCGGCGTAGCTCAGTGGTCAGAGCGCTTGGTACGTAGAACCAAGGACCCGGGTTCAATCCCCGGCGCCGGAGCGAATTTTTCTCCTCAAATATTAATTGTCAACATTACAGAGATTATTCTATAGGACAAATTAATAAATCCATAATATTCTTACAGATAAACCATACAATATGATACCAGTGTTCGAAAAAAGTTATTCAGGCAGATGTGACGGTAAACTTGATTTTTTAAGTGGCACCCTATATGGCACATATTCCGAATCTTCATTCAATTTCACCTATGTATTTGTAGAAATTTTACCCATTCACCCGTTTCATGTCTTTTAACTACTGTATTTCTTAAACTTGTTTCATGGACTTCAAACTTGAGATAAATAAGTATGTAAAATCATGTTGAGTAAGCCATAAAACTACACAAAATACAATAATAACCAAACTTCATAACAGTTGCTCAAAATGAGAGCTATTCACAGCCAAACAAAATCCCAGTCTACCACGAAAGCAGTTCACTGTAAGTAGATATGAGATTGAACAGATCAGTCATGTACCGGTAACTGTGAGAACGACAATGGACTGTTTTCGTGATAGACTGGGACATTGGCTGTGAATAGTTCTCATTTTGAGCATCTGTTGTAAAGTTTGGTCAGTGAAAGTGTTCTGTTTAGTTTCATGGCCTACTCAACATGATTTTACATACTTATTTGTCTCAAGTTTAAAGTTCACGAAACAAGTTTAATAAGTAGTGGCACAGATGCATTATAGGGGCCAATCTCCTTATTAGTTGAATGGTATGAATGCTACTATCGATATGTATTGTTGTTATAATCGACATAAAATATGTTGCCAACTTCTAAATTAACAGTCAGTTTTATATTGTTGACTTGTAGCCTACTTCAAAATGGAAATAATGGCAGTGATAGTAAAATATATTTTTCCTGGACCAAAAATATAATACAAAGTGACTAAAATACATCAGTAGTAACAAAATGTTTAAATTTTATTTAATTTTTTAATTTGGTAGCATTTAATGCTTATCGAATATCGAATGCTAAAAACGCAAATCGAACCATTACTTCCGCTGATCTTTTTTTGCGTATAATGTGTGATGGGTGGCACCTATAATGCATCTTTCTACACATTCATAGGCCTACGTATAATTTAATGGAGATTCGGAATATGTCAATTTTAACATACTGTGTGATATTTAAAAAAATAAAGTTTACTCTCACATCCAGTATGCCTGAATAACTAACTTTTATCGAACACTGGTGTCGTATTGTACGGTTTATATCTAACAACTTCTGTATACTAATACCTCAGTTTAGCATATATAGTCACGAAGCTCAATACGTAGGGAATATGCATCCATAGTAGTTGCTAACCACTAGGATCGCTACCATCGCCTCATCACAGACAATGTGAAACAGTACCGGCACAGTCTATTGTTCTCAGTACTTTCAACAGCTCAAGCTTCGTGACTGGTTGGAAATGTTGCTGCAGTACGTACTGTGCCGGGAAGATCTCAGGACAACCGTTGTAGACATTGCCACAACGAGGTTGAAACTCTTGCACACGTCCTGGGATCCTGTCCGCACGGCGAAGCTCTGCGAAACGCTAGACACCACCAAGTACGATCAATTATAGCCACTGCCCTTAAAGATGCCGATTACAACACCTTTGAAGAAGTACACGGTCTCTCCGTCACTGGCAGTACACGGCGCATAGATATAATAGCTTTCAAGGAATCTACAAGATCTGGATACATAATTGATCCCACTGTGCGTTTCGAAACGGATGAGGAACAGCCAGCAGAAGTGGATAATGAAAAAAAGAATATCTACAATCCTACCATTCCCTATTACCTCAAAAAAATACCAGCTAAAAGAGCTTGAAGTAATCGGACTTCTGGTTGGAGCAAGAGATACCGCTACTCTCTTCATGAAAGATGTGTTTAAGAGGCTTGGAATACCTACATCTATTATTCCGATTGTAACCTTAGCTGCATTGAAAGGATCAATTGCTCTCCTGAAGAATCACCTATATTCGAAATCAAACTAAGTTCAGTAGCATTCTTTACTTTTTTGTAACACTTACCTTTCTAAAAATAGGTATATTTCCACTAATCTAAAAAAAAAAAAAAAAAAAAATATTTGCAGCTATGTACTTGTAAGAATTTCATTGTTAAAACAAAATTAATGGTTTTTCATGAACTTGTAAAAATTTCTATGGTTAAGTACTCTTTGTCCCTTGTGGCAGCTCACGAATGGTGAGAAGATATATAAATTTAAATTTTGCCTAGACTGTATATACTAGCTAGCTAGCGAGTACAAATTAAAATGATAAAACAAAAATGCTTCTAGCCACTACCGTAAGAGCCAGGCTAGTGTACGGTGTGGCCTTAGCCAATATATAACATAAAATTTACAAGGACAGTTTACTAAATACAGTACCTTAATTCAAACCAATAATAACACACAAGAGCAAAAAAAAAAGAAGAAGAAAGAGAAAAAGAGAGAAAAAACACAATTAATATAAATTGATAATCGGACAGAAGCCAATGATATATATTGAAAAATGAAAATTTAAGAAGTTATTAGCAACATTCCATATTTATTGTTCATTCTATATAACTGTACAAAAATAAATGATCTGTAACATTTTTGTGCGATAAGTGCCGTGATAAGTATATATTAATATTAGTGACTAATAGCGAATCTTGTTTAAGTGAATGAACTACTGTTAAATAATGTAGAAAGAACATCACAATCATGTCACCGTCATGGATTCAACACTTTTACCTGACTATTATTCACGAAACTTGGAATCTTAGAATTGACGGAAATATTAAAAGTACCGGTACTAGTTGTTAACTTACTATATTACTTTAGAAGTAGATAACTGACCAATCAACTTCTGTACTAATCCTCTCTCTATGTCATTGACTATTGCGATGAGATTGAAGATAATTAATTACACAATCAATCTATAAAACTGGAATCCGTTACTCAAGCACTGTCTCGCACATACCTGGATCTGAAATGTTTCCAGCTTGTCAATAGACAACTGTATAACGGAAAAAATTCTAAAAACGTTTCATATCCCTCGATTATATGTGGATATTTATTAACGAACAATTTTCATGCTTTAATTTCAATCAGCAACGTGTTGTATAAAACCAATGTGTTTATTCATTGTTGCACACAAACAAATGAAGTTTTATTCAACCAACGCACCGGTTCAACGCTATCTTACATTCATATCGGGAAATACTGCACGTACTTACATATTGTGGTCTTTGTGAAAATATCCAAATAGAACGTTTTATTAATTTTTATTTTTAGGTTTAAGTTATATACTAATTCCACGAAATGTTTTGGAATTTTTTATCTACCTTTCAACTTACAGACTTTATATGTAAAGGATGGACTAAACTAGAGTTGAGGTAGTATGTATTGTTATTCTGTGAAAAATATATTTTGAGATCGTGATCAAAATTCATGTTTGCAACATTCCTAATGCTGAATAAATGGCTTGGAACAGATGCATTATAGGACCCACTCCGAGTATTCCATAGTATCGATTATATATTGTATAGTTTCGATTATTATATCAAGTATGCAATCTTAACAAAACTAAAGCATACTACAAACATGTATCTTTTAATGAAACCAACAAAAATGAAATTAAGCGCACATTAGTCACCTTTGTTATACAATATATTATATTTTATTCAAAATAAAGTTAAAGAAACTAACCAAAGCTGAACTTAAAACTTAAAACATTTTACCACAAATTTAATATGATCTACGTAAAATATTAATTTTACTCCATTTAGGCTATGCTGCATTTTTAGTCCTGGGAAAATACTAGTCTTTCCAAAAACACATTTTTACTAGTATTTTTCCTGGATCAAAAAATGTAAATAAAAAATTGTTGTAAATATTATCATTTTACCATGAACCTCAGTGGAGACGTTCCGTTTCATTTTCTCCGTTATCCAAGTGATTTCACAAAGTACTATGATACGGCGTTCCTGTGTTTATCATGTAATACCTTGTAATTTCCGATTACATCTCCACATAAGTGTATCTCGTTTACTTTTGCATTTCTTCAAACTCATCCCGGAATTACATGTTTCGCAGAACATTTCACTCTTAAATAAACCACAATAATATAAAAAGAACATAGAACATATCTGTAGTCATGGATGAGGAAAGTAAAAAGGTTCTCTTTATAATTCCATAATTTCAAATTCTAGGCTTACATTTTAAGCCAACAGGAAGAATTTGATCCATTTCTTTTTTATATTTAACTATAGCATTCGAAATTGCCGCCATGATTAAAATCAAACTAATTTACAACAATATTCGTTGGTTGGCAACATAATAAAAACGACATATATCGATAATTTAATTGATCGAAACGCTACTTCCGTTGACCTTTTTTTTTTTGTGGCGTTGCATATTCTTATAGGCCTATTTAAGGTGGGTCCTATAATGCATCTGTTCCGTGGCTTTTGATATGCTTTCTGTACGGCTTCCATCTGCAGGCCTATACAGCCTTTCAGCCTTTAACCTAAGTAATAGATGACTGGCTTGCTGACTGATTTACGATGGACGGGTCCGGAATGGAACCGTGCACTTAGGTTCACAGTGGCCATTTTTATGTCATCAATTTTAAGATTAAATATCTAGGCACATATTATGTTTTTGTCTTCACGCAAATTAAATTTTCATCCATGTTTAAAAGTAATGATTGTGGTTAGCCACCAAAACAACGAACACTTTGCTAGGTGTACAAAAAGTTGTTATCACGACACATTACTTTTGTTATATTGCATTTAAAAGTCACAAAATAAAAAAATTAGCTGTCCTGAACTTTCTATAGCCTAATATGAGGATTGTACTGTCCAAGTTCTTTAATGAACGGATTTTCATAATTCGCAATGTCCTTATAAAATTTTGCAGCATGTTCTTATGGTATACAGAGTGATTCAGACCACCTGTAACAGTAATTTATTTCGGAAACTAGTGCATTAAAATTTTCGAGACAAAAATATTTATACTAAAGCACATGTGAACTTTCACTTGAGCTTGATTTCATCAATCAATCTTAACAGGAAGTAGGGTCAGTGGCGTATCACTTTAAAATTTCAAATGGGAGTCCGGTCAAATTTGGTACTATTTGATAGAGCACTTCAAAACAAACAACTTTCATAGGAAACGTTTTTATTAATTCCTACTCTTTCAATGATAAAACGTACGAAAAGACAATGCCATCAATATTGAGAAATGTTACAATACGAAAAGGGGAAGGGGTACTTTACTTGTATTCACCCCTGCCGGCCACCAGGTCTACACTCAGCCAGGTAATTGTGCGTGTGTACTATCTTAATATTAACTGTACTTATCTAGTTTACATTTTCTTTTCTTAACATTAAGTACTCTGTATTAATGGCATTATCTTTTCGAACGTTTTCTCATTGAAAGAGTAGGAATTGTTAAAAACGTTTCCTATGAAAGTTGTTTGTTTTGAAGAGCTCTATCAAATGGTACTCTATTTGATCCGACTCCCATTTGAAATTTTAAAGTGATACGCCACTGACCCTACTTCCTGTTAAGGCTAATTGATGAAATCAAGCTCAAGTGAAAGTTTACATGTGCTTTAGTTACAAATATTTTTGTCTCGAAAGTTTTAATGCACTAGTTTCCGAAATAAATGACAACGTTGGTCCGAATCACCCATTACTTTTTTGTACGTTTTCTCATTGAAAGAGTAGGAATTAATAAAAACATTTCCTCTGAAAGTTGTTTGTTTTGAAGAGCTCTATCAAATGGTACCATATTTGACCACTTCTCCCATTTGAAATTTTAAAGTGATACGCCACTGACCCTACTTCCTGTTAAGGCTGATTGATGAAATCAAGCTCAAGTGAAAGTTCACATGTGCTTTAGTGATAAATGTTTTTGTCTCGAAAATTTTAATTCACTAGTTTCCGAAATAAATGACTTACGGGTGGTCTGAATCACCTTGTATTTAAGGTTTCTGTAATATTATATAGTTCTTCATAGAACTCAGTGTTCCTGTGTACCAGTCTGAAGTACTGACACAGTCTAGTATATACAGTCACGAAGCTTGAGTTGTGAGGTTGCTAAGAACAATAGACTGTGCCGGCACTATTTCTCATTGTCTGTAATGAGGCGATATTGGCGATCCTAGTGGTTAGCAACTATCTATGGATGCATATTTGCTACGTATTGAGCTTCGTGACTGTATATACGAGACTGTGGTATTGATACTATTTATTGGAGCTTTATTTCGAACAATCTGAAATGGTTTAAACAGTCTTCGGCATGTAGCACCAAGAAAGTGTAGCATTGACAAAAATTGATAATATTAACATGCTGTAAATAATAATTCTTCTGTTTTTACTCGAAACTTCAAACTAGAATAAAGAAAGAAGTAAAGATATTCTTGCAAATTCTTTAGCTTTGATAACAAAAATATGTTTGCGACAGAGTAATATTTTACCCAAATATAAGTATATTCCTAGTAAGCAACCTGATAACAGTTTACTATATAATATTGTCCATGGTTAGTAGAAATAATAGTCTAACCTTTATTAGAACTGATAGAGATACGCCATAAATGGATGTGGCTGACAGCAATGTCTTCTGGAGGGTTCTGCATTTCTCTGCTAAGGATGTGGCTAACAATAAATAAACTGGCTTAACTGGCTTTTAAGGACTGTTTAGATTTTTTATATAAATATTTTTATAATTCCGTTTTATTTTATGTTGAAATATTGATAATTTCTTTACAAGGCGTTCAATTAAACAACATTTATCATGGATGTTAATTTTATAGGCCTATAATTATCTTAAAAAAATATGCAGTATTAAAAATAAGTATAACGATCTTAGTAGACTGATTCGTCAAAATTTCGAGTTTTCATACACATAGGGCTACATTACTATGTATAAAATCCGGACTCTAGCAGAGTAGGTCTGTAGGACTGAGAGAACGCACAAGCTATATACTTAATAATCCATTATAAATATCTTAAATAGACGTCATATAGAACTGTTCCATATAAAATAATAAATTGCAATTGTACATAACTGAAAATAATGTCTAACGTAAGAAATATTTCCTGAGGAGTCACAATAATAAAATGGCGGAAAGCAATCACAATAATAAAATGGCGGAAATCAATGTTTTATTTTAAGTTTATGTTTAACGAAAATTATTTCAGTTATCCTAATGTAAAATTTTAATACGATTTGTTATGACTTTAAGAAAAAATTTAACATTTTATAACAAAGGGCAATCAAAACTTTTATATTGAGGTTAAGTTGTCACAAAACTTCCTGGAATAGGCATAAGTTATCCAAACAGGAAGGAACCCCACTGTTGCGTCAATACATTAAAATATAGTAGGTTCTATTGTTAAAACTTGGCATTATAAAATACTACAAACTGCCGCATGTTATCTATTTTCTGTCCAAAAATAGAAATGAACTGTAGTTACAATCACGAATAAAGGCAAACTTCGTGTATCAAGGAAGAAACTTCTTTTGATCGTAACGGAAATACGTACATAGTCGGAGTACCATAACACAGCGCTGCCAGCATAAAGGAAGGAAAAAGTCAACGTAAAAGGCTTTTGAAGCTTTGTTTATGCTCCTATCGTCGCCATGTTACTTTCTCACGTTCAGTCATCCATCTTCCGAACATTAAGCTCTGCAGTCTTTTGTTTTCCGCCAATCGATCAATTGTTGACTCGTGTACGTGTTAAGCTATGCAAGTATAGTTTCAACGAAATACTTGAACTACACGCCAGCACTACAGCGAAGTGCTTCAGTGTTTGGCCCTTTCCAAAAAGGGATTTATTGAACATAATAACTTAATCGTAGATTCCTTTGAATTTTCACTGCGATTTGTCTTTTCTTCTGACAGATAGAAGCAATGTATTATTTAGTATTAAGTAATTCTGATATATTTTCTCTTTTTCTTCATTTTCGTTTTCAATTTTTCTTTTCTCTTCTTTTACTTTCCTTATTATGACTTTTCTCTTACGTTCTTTTAAGTTTAACTCTATCTACTGTGATTATTTTCTCGTATTTTCTCATTCTCTTCTACTTTTCATTCTCTCTCTTTCCGTTTCTACTTAACCTCTCCTTCCGTATTATATTTGCTCATCTTATTTCTCAATTTTTTTTAAATCCTCTCTTTCTTCTTCATTTTCTTTTAGATTTAATTCTCCCTCACTCTTCCTTTTTGTTCTTATAATCCCTTTCCTTATCTCTCTCCTGTGTTTCTTTTATTCTCCTTTTCCTTTTCATCATTTCCTACCTATTTACTTTTTTTATTAATTCTCTGTCCCTTTATTTATTTATTTATTTATTTATTTATTTATTTATTTATTTATTTATTTATTTATTTATTTATTTATTTATCTACCTATTTATGTTTTTGTTTGTTTGTTTATTTATTTAATTTACTTATTTTCTTTAATTAATCAATTAATTAATTAATTAATTTATTTATTTATTTATTATTGTTCCCAATAGCATGAAATGATGCGTTTGTTAAGTGCACAATAAATTCAGCTACTATTTTAACTATATTTTTGAAACTTCATGCGATAACTAAAAAACCTGGGCGTTCGAAAAATTCGGTAAAGAAATTTTAAATCAGCACGAAAAAAAAAAATCTACAGGAATAAATTTTTCTTCCTCTTATAATAGACCGCGACTCGAACTCTACCGAAGGTCTATACCAGTGGTCATCAGCACACTCCACTCTCGGGCTAGCGTCTCTTACCCGCGGAGAAGACACTGCGCTATGGTGCATTCGTAGCTGCTGTTGGGTATGCTCTCTACCACTTCCTGCGCACGACGGGGCACAACACGTTGCTCCGCTTACTCTTTACCCATTTCAGCGAGTGCTGACGACCACTGGTCTATACCATTCAGCCACCACAATCCACACCTGTGGAGTAACGATTAGCGCGTCTTGCCGCGAAACCAGATGGCCTTGTTCGATTCCCGGTCGGGGGCAAGTTACCTGTTTGAGGTTTTTTCAGGGGTTTTTCCTCAACCCAATATGAGCAAATGCTAGGTAACTTTCGGTGCTGGACCCCGGACTCATTTTACCGGCATTAGGCCTATCACCTTAATTTCATTCAGACACTAAATGAGCCGTTCAGAGCAAAAGTGGTGTAAGTCAAAATTGGGTAATGAGGTTTAAAGTAAAAATTCTGTAAAATACAATGTAAAATAGCAATTAATATGGTCTTCTTGCTATCCACTGACTACTAATAGTTTAAATAAATTGAATATTAATTGTTACTTTGCGCTGTATTTTACAGAATGTTTACTTTAACACTCATTACCCAATTTTGACTTACACCACTTCTGCTCTGAACGGCTCAAATAATCTAAGATGTTGAAAAAGAGTCGTAAAATAACCAACTAAAATAAATTCAGCCACCGTAGGGAAACTACGTTGTATGTTTCGATAGAGTTTCATGTAAGTTTTCTCTTGAAAATTTGGCAATATTAATAACAATAGAAGCCATCTCTCGTTACCGTTTTTGGGTCAAGTGACTGGGTTTAGTTTGAATGATTTTACGCGTTAGTAGCCTATTTCCTTTATCAGACTATACGACGTTTCTTGTTGTGGGTGCAGCAATTGATACAATCAATAAATATCGCATTAGTGGAAAATGGCTCTTCGAATATAATTGAGTAGCCTAATGTGCTGCAGGACTGCAGTTACACAAGACTTCGAATCAGAGTCAATAAATTGTTATATTCGAATGGAGATGATGCATTGTCTGATACATTGCTATTATTATAACAAAAGACTATAATTCAATTCTATCAATCATACAATGACAGACGACGTCAAAAATGATGGACACCATCCAGTTTGCTTCTTCCTTGACTCAACTACAGTAAGGCCAATGTGAGTTGGCGCCTTGCTCCACACGCTCGTGAAGTTTTGTCTTTAGATTTCATCTCAAACGAAAACTTGCACATAAACGTAATAGCCTCTTGTAAATTAGTAAAATTAGCAAGAGCAATGAGCATTTAAAATGAGAAACGCAAACGAACGTATCCAGAGTATCCCAGAAACACCGTCCACATTTTTCGAATAGGCAACCCAGATCACGTCAAAAGGGTTGGATATGCTGGTTTAACGACTTTTAATACTAAAAAGAACATAAATCTTTAATTGAATATAACTTTCACCACCCTGATACTCCTACAAAATGCATCCAAAATGACACGTGAACCATGGAAATAAACTTAAGTATAACTTGAAGAAATGGAAGTATTTCTTGGACACGCTGGATATAAATTGTATTCTGTTAATATTCGAGCGATACTGTCGTTTGATGAAATTGATTTATCAGGAGTCTATTATGTGGGCTACGAAAGAAATACGTTTGGTTTGCTTTCTGTACAGTAGGGCAGTAATATACCATTTTTTACTTTCTGTTATTGCACTGCCCGCTAGATATTCAAGATCGGGAGAGCAGTGACAAAAAGGATAGAATCGATTCCGTTATATTCATATTGTTCTCCTTCTCTTCCTCTTGATCTTCTTGTCTTCACCTTCTTCTCCCTGTGTTCCCCTTGTTATCCTTGTCTTCCCCTTGCTCTCCTCATCTTCCCCTTTTCTTCCTTGTATTGTTCTTCTCTAATTCTTCACCTTCTTCTCCTTGTATTCCCCTTTTTCTCCTTCTCTTCCTCTTGATCTCCTTGTCTTCATCTTCTTCTCTCTGTGTTCCCCTTGTTATCCTTGTCTTCCCTTTGCTCTCCTCATCTTCCCCTTTTCCTCCTTATATTGTTCTTCTCTAATTCTTCACCTTCTTCTCCTTGTATTCCCCTTCTCTTTGTCTTCCCTTGATATTCTTTTCATCCTTCGTTTTTCTTTCATTCCCCTTGTTTGCTTTGGATACCCTTTGTTCTCCTTATCTTCCCCTTGTTCTCCGTTTCTTTTCTTTATTTTGCACTTGTTCTCTTTTTCCTTTGTATTTCCCTTATTCTCTTTGTATTCTTCTTGAAAATTATCCCCCAGGTTTTAACTTAACAAAGTCTTCATGATTTGAAAGTCATGTATGGTGCGGCTTCGCTCCACAATTAATCATTGGACAATATTTCTTCGAAGAAGATAACAATGGATTAATAGAGACTGTCAGTCCACCGCTGTGGTCTCGTGGTATCGTGTTCGCTACCGAACCCAGCGGGCCGGGGTTCGATTACCCGCTTAGGACAAGTTGCCTGGATGAGGTTTTATCTGGGATTTTCCCTCACTCCTATGGATGAATATCAGTTAACTTTATCAGGCGTAAGGAACCCCACTCATTCTCGCCACTTCCTTCCCCCCTCATAATCCTTCCTTATCATTCCGGTTGTCTTTCTAGATTTTCAGATCGCGCATGCGGCGGCCTTCCGAAGCTCCTGACGCTCTCGGCCGGTCTCCATGGATATGTCAAAGCATGGCAGTTGGTAACCCGGCAGCGGAACCTACACTTGGGTGGAATGAAGGATGGTGGGACTGATCGTTAGGGTGTTAGGGGTTAGGTCGGTTCGGCGTGGGTGCGGTCGGTGGGCTTGCAACTCATCCCAGGGGCGCACAATAAACCTCAGGTCGGGGTGCACAGGGATGTTCTCCTCCCGGCCTCAGATATATATATATATAGAGAGAGAGAGAGAGAGAGAGAGAGAGACTGTCACAATAAACGGAAAGCGCTACTAGAATTTACTACAGAATTCTGTCACTCCTAGGCTAAGGAATCACAATCTGGAAAACATAATCTTCATGTAAGATGACGCACTATCCCACATCTACACAGATACACACCTGCGAAACAATTTCACGGGTCTTTGGCGATCGTGTTATTATTAGTCAGTGTCCAACAATATGACCTCCACGATCTCCAGATCTCAATGTTGCCCACTTTTGGTTGTGGGGTTATTTTAAAGAACGAGTTTACGTGGAACACCAAACAGCCCTACAGCAACACAAACATAAGCTTATTATTACTTCGCAAGAAATTGGGAATATTCCTAGACATTGTCTGCAAAATGTTGTTCATGGAGTCGTAAAAAGAATAGTGTTTGTTGAACAAGAGAAACGGCGTACATATTCCCGACGTTTCATCAAATTCAAACGTTATTTTATTTGCCCAACACAATAATGTTTTTGTGTTTTTTTTTTCTATCTCAAATATTATAATAATTATAAGGCTTTAAAATTTGAAGTAACTTATAGGTCTATGTTAAGTTCATGGACAATGCTCTTCTTGCTATAGTTTAGGTAAAAATAGTAATAATAATACTTACTTACTTACTCACTTACTTACTTACTGGCCTTTAAGGAACCCGGAGGTTCATTGCCGCCCTCACATAAGCCCGCCATTGATCCCTTTCCTGAGCAAGATTAATCCATTCTCTATTATCATATCCCACCTCCCTGAAATCCATTTTAATATTATCTTCCCATCTACGTCTCGGCCTCCCTAAAGGTCTTTTTCCCTCCGGCCTCCCAACTAACACTCTATAGGCCCATGCATTTCTGGATTCGCCCATACGTGCTACATGCCCTGCCCATCTCAAACGTCTGGATTTAATGCTCCTAATTATGTCAGGTGAAGAACACAATGCGTGCAGTTCTGTGTTGTGTAACTTTCTCCATTCTCCTGTAACTTCATCCCTCTTAGCCCCAAATATTTTCCTAAGCACCTTATTCTCAAACACTCTTAACCTATGTTCCTCTCTCAAAGTGAGAGTCCAAGTTTCACAACCATAAAGAACAACCGGTAGTATAACTGTTTTATAAAATCTAACTTAATAATAATAATAATAATAATAATAATAATAATAATAATCTCACACGCATGTTAAATCAGAAAGAACGTGAAATATGAAGGCATTCAGATGTACGAATTTGGCAACGTTGCCGTTCAGAGTATGGTAGCATTTAAACCTCTCTTGCATCGAGGATAGCAGCTCTTAGGTGTTTATCACAGGGGTCGTCACTCGGCGGCCCAAGAATAGCGTCAGTGTCAGAGTGATCAAGCGGACGGGGAGCGACGTTTGAGAGGCAGTGATGCGCGTGGTCGGGGTACAAATCGAATATATTTCATACAGTCACGCTATTCAGCCGACATACACATCGTTCAGAGGGGCTGTGGGATTCGACAACTGCACAACCACACACAACCAAGAAAAAATGTAAATGGCAAGACTGCAGAATGAATGGCTGACCTTGGTGGCTCTAGAAATCTAATTTTGGATACTAAATTCTGCTCAAGCAGCTAGGTCAGATACATCAGTTTCTGATCTATAAGCCTTTTATTTTGCGGTGACTATATTTTAAAGTGATGTGAGATTAAATAAATAAAATTCTCGAGAAAAATAAATACATGAACAATATTTTAACTGGGAAAAGAGCAGTTAACCTAAATTTTAATTTAAGTAAGAGATAGAAAAATATTCTTCAGAGTTAGTCTTCAAATGAATTAGGCCTATATTGTAAAATCAGTCCAGTTATAGAAATAAATATGAATGCAAAAAAAAAAAAAAGATTAAATAGGCTTGTACAGGAACAAAGGTTCACGGTTAGTTAAGATAATTTTGATTAGTTTCTGGAATAGTTCCTTTCTAGAGAAGGTCATGTAAGTGCTGGTATTATTAATATCATCATTATAGTTACAACCGTCCACTACTGTGGAGTAACGGTTAGCATGCCAGATCGTGAAACGAGCGGGCCCGGTTTATTTTATTTATTTAGTTTTCTAATAATAATTGTAACATAAAATAGCCTATAATATATACAGAAAAACTTTAGCTCGCCCCTGAAAGAGAACTTGTGCTCAGGGGCGGATTCCTGAATTGAAATTAAGAAGTACTGTATATAATACAATTTGACTTATGTCTACTACGCAATAAGAATTTATAAATTTAAATTTACAATTTTTCAATTTTTATAAAATCCATACATAACTTTTTAAATTTAATACTAGAACTATTAGAATTGACAAGATTAGGATATTTAAATATAAATTTGTTATATATTCTTGGGCCTAAATTACTACTACGATTAAATACTGTAGCAGTGTTGCATTTTTGTTCAAACAATCTTAAATAATTCATACCTTTTGTTTCAGAACTATGAGAATACAATTCAAAATTAGTTCGATTTTTATTTATGAATTTTATTAATACAATATAATAAATTCGTCTTATGTTAAGAACATTAAAGTTTAAAAACAATTTTTGAGATGGATGTTAAGTTATGTTTTATTTAACGACGCTCGCAACTGCATAGGTTATATCAGCGTCGCCGGATGTGCCGGAATTCTGTCCCGCAGGAGTTATTTTACATGCCAGTAAATCTACTGACATGAGCCTGTCGAATTTAAGCACACTTAAATGCTATCGACCTGGCCGGGGATCGAACCCGCAACCTTGAGCATAGAAGGCCAGCGCTATGCCAACTCGCCAATCAGGTCGACTTTGAGATGGAAAATCAATAGGTTTATGAAGACATATTTTAAATATTTTCTTCTGTAATAAATAAAGTGGATTGAAATTGGATTTAAAAAAGCTACCCCATAAATTCTGGTTGGGACAATTTACCTGGTTGAGGTTTTTCCCGGGGTTTTCCCTCAACCCATTAAGAGTAAATGCTGTGTAAATTTCGGCGCTAGTTCCTGCACTAATTTTACCGGCATTATCATCTTCACCTCACTCAGACGCTAGAAACCATAGTAGTTAATAAAGCGTCGTAAAATAACCAATTAAAATCATCACAACTATTATAATTAATTAAATAGCCGGCATTCGGGTAATGCTTGTCGCCGGTCACGCAATTGTACGAATATAGGTAACACGCTGACAATGGCATGTGGATAAATTATGGCGAAAGAGTCCGAAGTCCAACGCCGGAAGATAGCCAGCAATTCAATTTTAATTGGTTGAGGGAAAATCTCTGAAAAATCCCCAACCAGCTTACTTGTCCCAACTGTGTTTTGAATCCTGGCCAGCTAACATGTTAATATAAGTTATAATATTATTTGTCGCATTACTAACTCTGTGCATTTGTTTACCACAGAGTAGTCTTTATATGTCCAAGCGCCAATCAATGTCACCATTTGCAATACACTGTCTAGATTATGCAACGGCATTTGCCTAAGACAATTGCTGAGTAGCATTGTGAACTCACTACTCTTATTTCAGACATTCTTTAAACTGTGGTTTGCTAGCTATGGTCCGTCCCAGGAATCTGTGGAGTAGGAAGACGAAACAAGACCTCTGTGCAAGTGGTATGTGGAGGGCTAGGGCCAATAACAGCTCTGGGGGGAGCCATTGGTTAAACGAAGCTACCAATCCCTTGTAGAGAGGGGATAATTTCTATCTGAACACTCTATCCCTTAGTAGCCTCGAGCTGATGCTGCCCGCAATACACTGCGGCACAGATAGGCTCAGCCCCCACATGCGCCGGTAGACTTTACAGATTCCTGTTTCGGGGCTGGTCTAACATCCAGGCGACCCAGTTCGATTTGTGGTGCACAAAGCAGACATTGCAGATATTTTTCCTCGTGATCTTTCCGTCTCCCTCTACCATTCCACCAACATTCACTACCTCCTCCTCATTTCAGCTATCATCTGCAATTGTAAAAATCCTACCTCTACAGGGGCTGAGATAGGATGGTCCACCTGTCAGCGTCAGATTCATGAATGTCACCCGGACCACCTGTCGGACTTGGACAATCACCGCGTATACAGAGTGAACCGTAAGTAATGCTATTAATTTCAGGGAGTTATTCTTTGAGATATTTCAACAAAAAAATTTAAAACAATTTTGTTCGTTTGTGTTTCCTTTTCGAGACAGAAATTGTTTTATATGAAATATTTCAGAGCGTGTTTTGGGAAAGCCATTGATTTAATTCTCAATATAAAGTAAAAGGAAATCCATGGCACTACAGCCCATGAAGGGCCAAGATCGACCAGCCGGCTGCTGGCCTCACGTCCACATGCCGAAGCAAAGGTAGACGGTCATCCAACCAGTATGGAGGTATCGTGTGGTTAGCACGATGATCCCCCCCAGCCGTTATAGCTGGTTTGCGAAACCGGATTTTCGCTACCTATCGTAGTTCCCCAAGTGCATCACGATGCTGGGTGGGCACCGGTCCCATGCACTGGCCGAAATTTCATGAGAAAATTTAGTCCCCATGAGGACTCGAACCAGCGCGCATTCCGTAACGCGAGTCCTAGGCAGGATGCCTTAAACCACGACCCCACGGCGCGGGACTAATTCTCAATATGCTCAGTCAATTTATTTTTTTAGTTGGTTATTTAACGACGCTGTATTAACTACTGGGTTATTTAGCGTCGATGAGATTGGTGATAGCGAGATGGTATTTGGCGAGATGAGGTGGAAGATTCGCTATAGATTACCTGGAATTCACCTTACGGTTTGGTAAAACCTCGGAAAAACCCAACCAGATAATCAGCCCAAGTGGGGATCGAACCCGAGTCCGAGCGCAACTTCAGACCGACAGGCAAACGCCTTAACCGACGAGCCACGCCGGTGGTTCAGTCAATTTAAGAGAGCAATGTATTATGATAATAAATAATTGAAAGAATTTTAGTTTTGTTCTTTAAAAGTGCAGAAATTTGATTCGAACTAATGTAACTTTTCGTTTTGAAAAGGAATTTTAAAAAGTTTTATACATTTGTTCGGATCAAATTTCTGCATAGACTATTTAAAGGACTAAGCTAAAATTATTTCAAGCATTCATTATCATATTACACTGCTCTCTTAAACTGACTGACTGACTGACTGACTGACTGACTGACTGACTGACTGACTGACTGAGCATATTGGGAATTAAATTAATGACTTTCCCAAAACAAGCTATGAAATGTTTCATAAGTTATAGAACAATTTTTATCTCGAAAAGGAAGCAAAACCGAGCAGAATTGTATTAAACTTTGTTTGTTTGAAATATCTTAGAGAATAACCCCCTGAAATGAATGACATTACTTACGGTTGACCCTATACGGGCGCTCAATGAGCCAAAGTATGTCTAAGTGTACGGACCCGTACCGTGTCCAGCCCCAGTAAAACCAGCCAGCCCGGATTGTCTGTTTATTTCAATTTCTAGAACAAAAGACGATGACGACGATGGAGCAATATAAAGAGTCAACATAAGAGAAACTGGAAAAGGCCCACGCTACGGAAATCAGTTTCATAATAGATTTGACCACCATGAATCTCACAAAATGCGTGCAGGATCGAACAAGGATCTCTGGATGAAAAAATTTCAGGTGACAGCTGTTTCTGGGTCACGACTCATGACCTAGGTCTATAAGCTATTGTTAAATTATTCTAACACGTTACTGACTGCTCAAGTCTATTTTCCTTCCTGGCTTGACGCTATATTGCCACCAAGTTCGTTTAATATCATTCGTGGTGTATTTCCAGCACTGAAATAATTGGCCAATTGTCTTTATACTCGCTGTGAGATCCATGCCCTTGGCGGAAAACCCAACCGCAATATGGTAATAAGGCAATTTTGTATTTTCTACCTGCAAGGAAGCTTTAGAAGAAAATGTAGGCGTGAATGTGAGTTCGCTGTTGTTACAGAATTCGCTTTGTAGTCGAGTAGTTGCTATGATCACGGCACATGGCTCAATTTAAGGGGTTAGATACAGCTTAAAGCAGTAAAATGTTTGGAAATATTCAACTTTTTTTTCTCCATTAATGTATCTTGTAAATAATGAAAATTGGTATGTGTAAAATACTGTCCTTCTGCTATATGAAAAAAATACTTTGATTTAAAAAAAATGATTTTTTTTTTTCAAAATTCAAAACGGTGACAGTTCACTATGCAGTGATCAAGCGTTTCCCTCATAACTCATAAACTTGTTAACTTTTTCATGATCTCTCTTTTATTTTATTGCTGAAACTCATGTTTACAATATCATGCTCTCTCAACTACATTACTTGATAAATATTTTTTTTTATTTTGTGTTAGAAGAAAATACTGATATTTGACCATTTTTTTAAATTAATTTATTTTTTATCAGACAATCTATCAAAGGTAGAGAAGTGATCTTGCATTATATTGTAGATATGACATGCATAAATACACACGACAAATTTCATCACAGAATGTTGGATAGTTTTTTAGTTTTTTTGGTGGGGGGGAAAACTTCATCACTGCACAGTGAAATGAATTTTGAAAAAAGAATGTAAATAATTTTTTTAAATCGAAAAAATATTTTTTTCATATAGCAGAAGGACAGTGTTCTAAACACAAGATACAGTAATGAAGGAAAAAAATGTTGAATATTTCCAATATTTTACTGCTGTAAGTTGTACCCCCTTAAGTTCACGTCAAAACTAAATCTCTATTCGAAGTCTCGTTTATTTTCCTATGATAGGGGATTGTGAATTTTGCTCCATAAGAGTCTCAACTACAGGCATAAAGTTTACCTCTCTGTCAGTTTAGCAGAATTAAGACGATCTTAGTATAATAAATCATTATTGGAAGTGTTAGAAAACATATAACCAACTACAGAATATTAAACCAATGGATTTTATTAATGTAAGCTATTAAACATTATCATGGTAACATCACAAGAGGTTTTCATTTTGTCGAAATGTTGAAATGTTTTGTTTTATTTAACGACACTCGCAACTGCAGAGGTTACATCAGCGTCGCCGGATGTGCCGGAATTTTGTCCCGCAGGAGTTCTTTTACATGCCAGTAAATCTACTGACATGAGCATGTCGCATTTAAGCACACTTAAATGCCATCGACCTGGCCCAGGGTCGAACCGCAACTTTGGGAATAGAAGCCAGCGCTACACCAACTCGCCAACCAGCTCGACCATTTTGTCGATAAATCCATCCTTCGCCCTCGTGGATTTCCAAAGGAAATGAAAACCTTGCGTGAAATGTAAGAAGGCTATTTCGCGAACAGAATAATAATTTATTTACTTTATTGAGATAATAACGCAAGCTACTTCCTTACATCGTATCATATTTCATTCCAAGTCGTAAAGAAAACCTGAAAATATTTGTTTACAAGTACGAACAGAGACATTTAGTATTAACTACTCTAACTACAACGAAATAATGGAACTGTTCTTTTTATTATAAACAAAAAATGTTTAAATTGTACTTAACTTAATTAAATATGTAATAAATGCAAGTAAAATTCCATAAAAGTAAATGTATTTGCTTCGTGCTGAGCAAATTGATTGATCATTTCTGAGTTTATTGATAATTATGTTGTGATTTGTATAAATAATTACGAATTCTCAGGGACAAGATAAAAGTGACAATAAGAAATCTACAATATTACAGTAATAGATGGAACTGATTGACTAAAATCTATCGAATTCTTACACTCCATTGGTAGGCCTATATTGATACATGAGTGAAATAGTTACAAACAAATTTTAAACACCTCACATGCGAAGTATGGTCGCGCATGACGTCACTCGGGACAAGGCGGAGCCGACTCCCTTCCCTCTACTTTCTCTTTTCCCAAGCCAGTTGCGTTCTCTCCCCTACGTAAATCCTTTCTCGCCCTTATTATTTATTGGTCCAGTCATCTATGACGCTATATGTGCAGAAGGCTTGTTTTTTTTTAGTGTCGCTTCACAGATTCCGCGGACGGTGTTTATGTGTATTTAAACTAATTATGCAGCGAGATTGGTCTTTAATTATTAAATTATTTTAATTAAACTGAAATATAATTATATTTATTTCCACACCTGTGGAGTAACGGTTACTGAAAAAATCCTGGTCTGGGCAAGTCACCAGTTGAAGTTTTTTCCGGGGTTTTCCTCAATCTGTTGAAAATATAAGCTATCGGTGCTGGACTGACTCAAGTATTTACCTTTAATGATAAATTAAGATGTTGAAATAAAATAACATAAAAAATGACATTCATTCATTCATTTCGCTATCTGTTTCTGCTACCGTATAAGTTTAATTGATGTTTTTGACTAAAACATTCAGCAACATTTACTGTTCTGACCAGGCAAGTTTTTATCTGCAAATTGCTAACTGTAGTATCTACAATTGCTCATTGTGAACATTAATTTTTTTAATTAATATTAACTTATGAATTAAAATAAAAACTTTGGGTATGAAATAGTTAAGGTGCACCCAAAAAGTTCCTCCCTCATTGAAAAGTTCAATTTCAATGCTGCTGTTGCATTTTATTTCCGTACGGTAAATTAATCAAAATATGATATTATAAATCGTCGCGTCGAAGTTGGAACTCTGTTGACAATGTAAATGCATGAATGACTGTACAATAGACTCAACTGGAAGAAACGTATCTGAGGATTTTCAACAACGCTATATCAAAGAATTTCCGATAAAAATGGCAACTTCAAAGAACTGAGCCAAGACAAACATGAAACGATGTAACTCAGGAACGCAGCTCCCACTTCGCTTAATAATATCACACAATAGGTAGTATAAAATGTGATTCATCCGATTTACACTCGTATCCGCATATATAAAGATGTTTGACTTATTGTAGAGTTGTGACGTAAATTGCATAGCCTATACAGTAGTTAATAGTTAATAAATGAAATAGTTACCGCTGTGGTGTAACGGTTAGCATGTCTGGCCGTGAAACGAGTGGGTCCAGGTTTATATCCTGGTTAGGACAAGTTACCTGGTTGAGGCTTTTCCGGGGTTTTCCCTCAACCCAATAAGAGTAAATGCTGTGTAACTTTCGGCGCTGGACCCTGGACTCAATTCATTGACATCATCTTCGTTTCACTCAGACGCTAGATACCCATCGCATTTGATAAAGCGTCGTAAAATAAACCAATTATATATATATATATATATATATATATATATATTTCAAACAAAATACTGTAATATAATTTTGCTCGTTTTGCTGCCTTTTCGATATAAAAATTGTCTATATGAAATATTTCATAGCGTGTTCTGGGAAGGCGATTGATTTAATTCCCAATAAACTCATCGATTTGAGAGAGCGGTGTATTATGATAATAAAGTCCACATCTGTGGAGTAACGGTTAGCGCATCTAGCCGCGAAACCAGGTGACCCAGGTTCGATTCCCGGTCGGGTCAAGTTACCTGGTTGAGGTTTTTCCGGGGTTTTCCCTCAACCCAATATGAGCAAATGCTGGGTAACTTTCGGTTTGGACCCCGGACTCATTTCACCGGCATTATCACCTTCATCTCATTCAGACGCTAAATAACCTAAGCTGTTGATAAAGAGTCGTAAAATAACCTACTAAAATAAAATAAAAATGATAATAAATTTTGAAAGAATTCCAGTTTTGTCCTTTAAATGTGCAGAAATTTGATCCGAACGCATGTACTTTTCGTTCTGCAAGTAATTTTACAATGTTACATTTGTTCGGATCAAATTTCTGCATATTTAAAGGACAAAACTAAAATTCATTCAAGTTTTCCGAAACACGCTATGAAATGTTTTATATAAAACAATGTTTATCTCGAAAAGGAAGCAAAAACGAGAAAAATTCTGTGATGTTTGGGTAAAGGGAGATAAGTCATAAAAATGAGTTCAGAGATAAATGAAAATTAAACTTGGAATCCTTATTACAAATAATTTTCTACACAAATAAAACACATCAACTGCTAGTATTCTTTGATTTTTGCACACCCACTTGTATAATTTAACTTGTGTGTTCATCTGGCGAACAAAATTCCATCTGGACAAAAAAATGACTTATACCCCTTTATCCGAACACCTCAGAATTGTATTAAAACTTTTTATTTGAAATATCTCAAAGAATAGCTCTCTAAAATTAATGACAATATTTACGATTCTCTCTGTGTATATATAGGTACTCGATTTAACATTAGTAAAATCCATTTTCAAAACTCTTATCTGATACTAAAGGGACTTCTGCGACAGACTTTCCTAAATGTCCATTAATCAACATTAAGTAATTACACGTATTAATTAAAAAGTTTAAGAAACAACTGCAATAACAAAAATAAATTAATTAATACAAATTCTGTCAATCACGCGACATGACTGCTCACTGTTACCAACTACAGTAAAGTAAATTCCTCTAGCATGCGTAACAGAAATAACCGAAATCTGACAATCACTTACGGATTCGCATCCAAAGCTCGTTGTTGCTCCACTAACTTGAAGTAATTCTTCATTCTCCATTCCTTGTTGCTTGGTAACAGGATGTCACACTGGGCCATAAGGGCCTGTGAATCCATGGAATCGGGCGAGAGTAAATGCATGTTGGCACAATAACAATAAACACTTCAATTCGAATCCCAAAGATCATAGAAACGATCCCGATATCCGTCTGAATAATATTTCAATCTGCGTAATAACATTTTTCGATGGGTAAGAATATCACTCGTCATTTTCGCTAAGCTCTATCCCGCACCACAGCCAGCGCAAGAGTGATGTAAAAAACTGCGCCACGAGTAGCGAATGTTTTATATAAAAAATATTGTGCTTGGAAGGGTTGGGCTTTAGTTGTGGCTCAGCATTTGACGGTTAGGAGTATACACGGAGGGAGGTAAATGCCAGAATGGACTCTTGGTTGGAGGGTTTTGTATGTATACATAAGAAAAAATGTAACTAACATGCGAAAATGCCTAGGTTGGGGGGCGGAGAGACAGGGGAAGGGGTTTACAGACGACGGGTAAACGGCGAAGATGGCGCATGCACTAAGCCAAGCTGACTGGCAGACTGTCTGAGAGCAGGTTACCCCATCCAACATCATATATCACGCAAAGGCTCTTCATGTCTACCAGCGGCATTATAATACTTAACTCATCTAACCTCGTTTTTTGCCCTACTTTTTATTTCATTCCCCCTTTCTCTTTTAGTCCGTTACTGCAAGTGAGTTTTTCTAACCACAATAATAAAATGGAACCTTAAATTACGTTCTAAATCGACTTCATTGAAAACAATTGCTTGCTCTAATGTCGGAATGAAATAACTTATTCAAATAGGAAATGGCAGACAATGGAATTGCGAAATTTTCTCGTTCAATCCTCATTCACTCTGGCCTGTTGCCAAAGCGAAAAAGAAAATGCAAAAATAATGTTTTGATCCATGTCAGACTCCATCAGTAATAGAATCAGAAGGAATAAAATAATTCAAGACTTGCAATGTGGTGCGAGAGGTGATGTTTTTATGTTTTACCTTGTCATAGATCTAAAGACAACCAACATTTCGGAACTATGTAATGGCGTTATTAACTTAATCATCAGAGAAGTCAAGTAATAACCAACATTTCAGAACTACGTACTATCTGTTAACGCCCACTTCTACGTCTTTCCTTCCTAGGTCTTAGGTTTTTGAGGTTCGTCAAAACGTCCTGCAATGAGTCCGGAAACCATAATAAAGGCTGGTCCAAAATAAACCGGGAACGAAAACGACGAGAATGGGAAAATTGTTAAAATATATATATTTAAATATAAGTATTCGCAATTAACGAGAATCTTGCTGGAGCCCGGGAACAGGAATGTGAAAGTTGGCGAAGTTTTAACTTTGTCGTTCTCGTTTCCGATCACCGCCTACTAGGCCTACAGTCTTTCTTTTGTCATCACAAAGACATTTGGTCGTTGTATATTTTGTAGCAAGGAGGCCGTGACATAATTTCTTCTTCATGTATCGTTTCTAACTAACTCATAAAATCAGTAGAGTCACTTTCAATAGGTATATGATACGTATATATACATATATATATGTGTGTGTGTGTGTGTGTGTGATCAGACTTACGATACCTCCATTCTGGTTGGATGATCGTCCACCTCTGCTTCGGCATGTGAACGTGAGGCCAGCAGCCGGCTGGTCGGACTTGGCCCTTAAGGGCTGTAGCGCCATTAATTTACTTTTTTTATGTAATCAGACTATCACGTGAATTGAATCCTTAAATATTCTGTGTCATAAATTTTGAAGTTGGTTAACCTGTGTTTATGTTGGCTGGCTTGTACTCATGAGAGAATATCATTGGTCAATTATAGGCCTACACAAACAACATCAGAATGCGTAATATCGACTTGTACATATCGTTATTGACATGAATATCGATATGCACGGTCGTTTTCGTGCTCGGTTTATTGTGAATCAAAAATCTGCACGTTCACGTCTCTCGTCTTCCGTTCTCGTTCTGGTTCTCGTTTCCGTTTTATTGTGAACCAGTTTGTTGAAAGGGAAATAGTTTGTCAATAATTTTGCTTGCGTCGGAATTCTTTTCATTTCCATCCAGAAGAAAGCCACGCTAAGAATTTGATGAAGTAGGCCTATTTAGAAGTACAAACTTCGAATCCAGTGGCAAACATGATAACTACAGAAAACGACTAACAAAAGAAAAAATATCAATATTGTTCTTATAATTTATCCTTAACAATTATTATCATTAGTCCTACAAGTTATACAACCTTTTTAAATCAGACTTATTGATCAGGCATTTCTTAAAGCTAATTAAATATCTATCAGTAAAAATTTTTAATAGCTTCCCTGTCGATATAAAAAATGAAACTTAAAACATAAGATTATTTAGGGCCAAATTAAAGAACTACCTAATTTCTCACGCCTTATATTCTGTAGGTAAATTCATGACATTCAAGAACACTTATGAAATTGATACTAAAACTATGTGTTGTACTAGTAGACTATATTGTAAATCTCGTCTGTATATATTTGATCTAGACTGTGACTATAAATTAAGACTTTATAATAGTATTAAGTTTTTGACTTGTTCCATATTCTAGCTGTAAAGCAATGTGTGAATACCATGGAATGTTGATAAATACAATACAATACAATACAATACAGTACAATCATAAAGCTTATAAAATGTACGAGTAACCGCACAGATTTATGAACACTGTTCATTTACAACATCAAACAAGCTAATTATAAATCTAATTTGGTTTAATTGGCCTTGGATTGGATCTCTTTAACCTACTTCTTCTCCAGAGTTTTAAAACTGCCCACGTCAGTCTTCTCTTGGTCTTCCGGTACTCCATGCTCCATAGTTCATTATATTGGTATTGATTAAGTTTTATAATTAAGAAAACGTCAGTTCTCTCCGCACTTGTCTATCATTTTTAACATTTCCTAACAATGAATGATAAATTATTGTTATGCATTTTAAAATTCTTCAGAGTATACTTCATGAAAATCTATGTTAAAAGTTCCTAATACATTTTTCTTTCTGAAAAGGAATTTTAAAATGCTACATTTGTTCGGATCAAATTTCTGCACATTTAAAGAATAAAACAAAAATTCTTTCAATCATTTACTATCACAATACACTGTTCTCTTAAATTGACTGAGTAAATTGAGAATTAAATCAATGGCTTTCTCAAAACACCCTATGAAATGTTTCACATAAAATAATTTCTATCTCGGAAGGAAACAAAAACGAGCGAAATTGTATGAAACTTTTTTGTCTGAAATATCTCAAAGAATAATCCCCTGAAATTAATGATATTACTTACGGTTCACCGTGTATAGTATAAACAGTTGTATGCCAATGACATAGCAAGGAAGAAGCCTCTTGCGATCTGAATTAGTTTTCTGAGTCCTGAAGAAAGGTATTTGTAAGCTCATGTAAATTTAAGGGAGTTAGAATGACAGTGAAATAGGAAATATTGTCAGAATAAATTAAACAACTACACCGTAAAAGAAACCAGAGTTGTAATCGGTGTAGAGACAAGAATAATTAAGCGCCAACAATAAAATCTATCTAAAAACAGAGGACAAGAGACTAAACAGTGGTTCTTGAATTAAATGTAATTCTAAGTGAAGAAAGAAATATTCCTTCAAAGTTTATTTATTTTTATTCATCGTTAAAGGAGCGTTATATAAATTGAATTTGGCGTAGATATTTCATTGACATTTATGATAATCTGAAATTGTATTGTCGGACTTTCAAAATAAGTTATAACTGATGAAGAGTAAAGTTGCCTAATGCCGTCATACCCCTAATCCCGTGATACTTTTTTTAAACTGAATATCAGTCAAAGCTTTGCCGTTCGATCATAGCGCCAGACATCTTTTCTGCCTTTATCAGCAACTTTTGAGATATCGGTGAACTTTCAAGCAAGATAACCAATCCCGTGATAGTCAGTGAAAAAAAACTTATCACGGAATTAGGGGTATCACGGCATTATTAAAATAAATCCTGTGCATCTCTTATTTGGAGGGGCCGACAATTTCCTCTGCCCAGGGGCGTAAGGACTCGTAAATACGGTCCTGGTTACACGTTATTATTTAGACTGGTCTTAGACGAAAACTTCGAGAACTAGCAGAGTAATTCTTTAACGAAACGTTTTAAAGAATGTACAACAGTTATAGGCCTAACTTATTTTCAAAGTCCGATAATAAAATTTCAGATTAGTGTAAATGTCAGTGGGATACCTACACCAAATTCAATTTATATAACATTCCTTTTAAGAATGCATAAAAAAATAAACTTTGAAGGAATCTCTGTTTCTTAACTTAAAATTAAATTAAATTTATCTTCAGTCTATACATTATTAAACTAATATATCACATATTCATTATATATTAGATCTCGCCTACCTCACTGAATATTACACGACTACTATGAAGTAGCCAATGTGTATTATCACCATTTCATTCGAGAAAAATTCGTTCCGGCACCAGGAATCGAACCCGGGATCTTTCAGCTCTACGCGCTGAGTGCTCTTTCCAACTGAGATCTATGCCGAGACACGATCCACGGTGCCGGCCGAACTCCTCTCGTAATGTTATTAAACTAAGTTTACATTTTGGTTATTTTAAAGGGGTGCTGAAGGGGAGCGAGAATTTAAGAAGGGGTGCGAAAGCTCATCCCCGCATTCCGCGACGCCACTGTATTATGGAGAAATATAGCCTACACACGTGGCTAACGAGAAAGACAGGCTACGGAGCGAAGTCACATTCTTAGTCATAACATGGCCAACATTGAACAAGTTCATGTTTAACATGAGTTTAATATAGCAATTCCTCCCCCAGAACTTTGAACATGTATTTTTATTAGACGGTTATCAAGATGGCCATGAGTGGACCAAGATAAATACTTGACTCCGATTCGTGCCATAGCCTGTCTTTCTGGACACAATGGTGACGACTTAACAATAACAACAAACAAATGAACGAATAAAAGAAGTGAGCGCGACAAACAAATTTACCCGAACATACATATAAGCCTAGACGTTACTGAAAACTCACAGGCTATTTTAGTACCATACGTTAACAGTCAAGCTGTCCTTAAAACACTCGACTCCATGGTGTCTAAATTTGTACGGAAATTGCTTCAAACCCTCCAGGAACTGTCACAGAACAATGCAGTGGAGCTGTAACGAATGTCAGGCTATTAGGGACTATAAGGGAATAAAAAAAAGCAGACAAGCTGGCAAAAAAAAGGAGAAAGAAGCTCATACATCGAACCTGAACCAGCCTGAGCTATTAGCAAATCATGTAATTATAAAAACTGCATGAGAAAAAATGGGCAAAATATTCTGATCAATCTCTCAGCAAAACTATTGTTAAGGGCCAACCACTCACAAGTCTCTCCTGCAACTGGACACAAGAAAACTTAATCTTTCATCACTCGCATGCCCAATTATTACACAATCACTCGCACGTTGGATTTCGTCCAACCTACCAATTAATTATTCAAGAAATCAGTTTTTTATCTAAATATGCGAATTCTTTGCTATATTATATATTAATATGTATATATTACGTATTAATATATATATAGATATATATATAATATTTGAGCCCTGTTCTTTTCGAGACAAGAATAATGATGATGATGACGATGATGATAATAATAATAATAATAATAATAATAATAACAACAATAATTTGTTACTGTTGCTCCAAGATATTTGAATTTTTCCACCTCTTCGAAGGATAAATCTCCAATTTTTATATTTCCAACAATATTCTTGAGCCCTTTGTCTTTTCGGGATTTACTTCCAAACCGAGACTTCAAGTAAAGTTTTCCCTAAATACGTCATGCATGATGATGTTCAATTCCAAACCCTGCCTGTTATCCTGAACTTTCCTAATAGCATATTCAAGCGCGAAGTTAAAAGTAAAGGTGATAATGCATCTCCCTGCTTTAGCCCACAGTGAATTGGAAAAGCATCAGATAGAAACTGACCTATACGGACTCTGCTGTATGTTTCACTGAGACACATTTTAATTAATCGAACTAGTTTCTTGGGAATACCAAATTCAATAAGAATATCATATAATACTTCCCTCAGCTGCCATAGCCTTTTTGAAATCTATGAATTGATGTGTACCCTTTATACTCCCCTAATCTCAATACAAAAAAATCTGATCAATGGACTTTCTATTAGGCTTATTTTGTAAGCTGTTTTTCATTCAACAGCTGGAGGACCACCCCTTATCGGCTGTCCACGACTGCTTATTCAATATATTCGAAGCTACCCTCCATATCTGGAGGCCGTCTCCTCTATCCGCAACCTGAGGACGCGCCATGCCGTGGTGATGGGACCCACATTACATGGTTGTGAAACTTGGACTCTCACTCTGAGAGAGGAACATAGGTTCAGGGTGTTTGAGAATAAGGTGCTTAGGAAAATATTTGGGGCTAACGGGATGAAGTTACAGGAGAATGGAGAAAGTTCAAAACAGAACTGGCATTGTATTCTTCACCTGACATAATTAGGAACATTAAATCCAGACGTTTGAGATCAGGGCATTCCGTATGGGCGAATCCAGAAATGCATATAGAGTGTTAGTTGGGAGACCGGAGGGAAAAAGACCTTTAGGGAGGCCGAGACGTAGATGGGAGGATAATATTAAAATGGATTTGAGGGAGGTGGGATATGATGATAGAGACTGGATTAATCTTGTACAGGATAGGGACCGCTGGCGGGCTTTGTGCAATGAACCTTCGGGTTCCTTAAAAGCCATTTGTAAGTAATAACAACAATAATAATAAAATTTATATATATATATATATATATATATATATATATATATACAGCTGCCATAGTTAAAAGTTTTGTGTGCCCTAATCTCAATACAAATCGATGGACTTTCATATGCTTATTTTGTAATCATTCAACACTCCCTGTGTACCAGATCTTCCTCCAGGTCTGACTCAGATTCATGTTCACTGTGTTCAAAACCTGGAATTTCAACAATGCTCTATGCACCTTCATCTTCCTCCAGTTATGATTCAGATTCATGTTCACTGTGTTCATAACCTGGAATTTCAACACTCCTTTGTGCATCTTCATCTTCCCCCCAGTTCTGATTCAGATTCATGTTCACTGTGTTCACAACCTGGAATTTCAACACTCCTCTGTATACTTCATCTACCTCCAGTTCTGATTCAGATTCATGCTCACTGTGTTCACATTCTTCGTCACTAAATTCGCTATCACGTTCATTGTTCTTAGTAGCTGCATTCTTTTTGTGCTCTTCTTCTTCTTCTGCTTCTTCTTCCATTTTTTGCAGAATTCCAGGAATGTCTTCAACTTTGACATAGCTAGAATATGTAAACGAGACTATTCATACATATACATACATACATGCATGCATACATACATACAAACATACATACACACATACACAAATACACGCATAATTACATACATACATGTATACATATATACATACACACATTCATGCATACACGCATACATGCATGCATACATACATACATGCATACATACATACATACATACATACATACATACATACATACATACATACATACATACATACATACATGCGTACAATATCTCTTTTTGTCAATGAAATTGCTAAGAAAACTAGAAATAGCAAGAGCACAAATTTGCTTACACGGCCGCTAGCGCGTTGGATATAGTCAAACGGTGCACACTCCAGTACCTTTCAAACAGTACTGACTGTTTTAAGCAATTAATATATATGAAATGTTTCGTAAACATATCTAGAAATGTCAATAATGGAATAGAATTGGGGTGTTAGTCAAAATATGACCTATGAGAGGAATAATAATCAAAGATAAAAATGTGTTGGACAAAGTCCAACAGTGCGAGTGACGAAAAAAGAGAGTGGATGAGTTAATTTACTTACTTACTTACAAATGACTTTTAAGGAATCCGAAGGTTCATTGCCGCCCTCATATAAGCCCGTCATCGGTTTCTATCCTGAGAAATATTAATCCAGTTCCCTTGCATCATATTCCACCTTTCTCAAATCCATTTTATTATCCTCCCATCTACGTCTCGGCCTCCCCAAAGGTCTTTTTCCCTCAGATCTTCCAAGTAACACTCTATATGCATTTCTCTATTCACGCATACGTGTTACATGTCCTGCCCATCTCAAACGTCTGCATTTAATGTTCCTAATTAGGCTTATGCTAGATGAAGAAAGAAATGCGTGCAGTTCTGCGTTGTGTAATTTTCTCCATTCTCCTGTAACATCATCCCCCTTAGTCCCAAATATTTTCTAAGCATCTTATTCTCGAACACCCTTAACCTCTATTCCTCTCTCAAAGTGAGAGTCCAAGTTTCACAACCATACAGAACAACCGGTAATATAACTGTTTTATAAATTCTAACTTTCTGTTTTTTTTTTTTAAGGAAGACTGAATGACAAAAACTTCTCAACCGAATAATAGCAGGAATTTTCCACATTTATTCTACGTTTAATTTCCTCTTGAGTGTCATTTATATTTGTTACTGTTTCTCCGAGGTATTTGAATTTTTCCACTTTTTCAAAGGCTAAATTTCCAATTTTTATGTTTCCATTTCGTACTATATTCTGGTCACGACACATGATTATATACTTTGTATTTTCAGGATTTACTTCCAAACCTATCTCGTTACTTGCTTCAAGTAAAATTTCCGTGTTTTCCCTAATAGTTTGTGGATATTTCCTAACATATTCACGTCATCCGCATAAAAACGCAGCTGATGTAACCCGTTCAATTCCAAACCCTCTGTGTTTTCCTCGACTTTCCTAAAGGCATATTCTAAAGCAAAGTTAAAAAGTAAAGGTAACAGTGCAATGAGTTAATTACGGGTGCAATTTGAAACTCAAAAGTGGGGGTGGGAATGTGAAGGGGCCGAACAGTAAATTTTGAACTTCCTCTTCGAAAACAAAATCGACGTGGTGTGTGGATAAGCTTCAGTGGATATATATATATATATATATATATATATATATATATATATATATATATATATATACTGTAGTAGTCTCGATGGGGGGAGTACTTGCTGTGATAGGTCGTAGGTTCTCCTTCTGGCATCTGATTGGTCCTACGTTGTCCAATCGACGTGTTTTCCTCAAAATCGTGTCTCTTGTATATCTAAAATTTTATTCAAGTTGTGAATTTTGAAGTGAACACACGGTATATCTCTTGAATGATGGTTCAAGAAAATAAAGTATAAAAGGAAATTTTATTTGTAACATGGCGAAAGAACTGAAGTGTTGTGAAAAACATCAGTCTATAATAGGAAGTATAGTATATGTCATTTCGTGACTGATATTTTTATATTTATTTTCTGAAATACATAATCCTTACATGTTCTCGGAATCTCTTCATTCCTCACGTCACAGAAGAGGACTGACAGTTTTACTGTTTCATAAAACTTCAATTGAGTTTCTTGGCTTGTGTTTAAAATACTGACTTTCTGTTTTAATAACATCTTCATAATCGATATTTTAAGTTAGTCCACTTCAACTGAAACTACGTGTTTTAAAAGTTTAACTTACTTCTATATCCATACATTTTCTATTATAACCTTTAAGTAACTATAGTATATTGTATCAGTAGCGGTACAGCTTACAAGCAAACATACTTATGGGGGCAGACAAAAAAGTTATTTTTTTTCTTCCACCATGTTAATGATGTCAAAACAATTGCGTATACAAATTTTGGCCACTAGAGCGCAATTACGAGGGTCTCCACAGAAAGTAAATTTACCTGGCGCCGTTTACAGAAAGAAAACACAATTTTATGGAAAGTTTTATTGGAACAGATACAGATATTGTTGAACTATTTTTCAACATATTCTCCACCGGAAATGAGACACTTTTCATACGTGGGCGTTATGAAAACATTAATTTTTATGTTATTGGAACCACGTTTCTAAACTATGGAAAATAAATTAATATTTACTGTTCATGTATGCCTACTATAAGAAATGAAGAGTCCACTGCAAGAATGATGGATGTCACTTTCTTGTCGAAAATGAACCAAGACTGTCAATGCATAGCTTAAGAAATATAGAATGTACAGCTGTTATATCGCATTGAACAGCGAATATTTTCAAAGTCCACTAACGATCGGCGATGTTCACGATGCATTGCTTTGCAGTTCCGGAACTAAAAATGTTTCATCAACTTTCAATTGCTTGTCCTGAAAAGTGTATTCCAAATGATTCAAGGTCTTGGGTTGGACTCTTCAAGTTTTCATTTTATTTTTTAATCTTTCTTTAGCGATGTAAATGATATTCAAATTATCATTTATATCCAGTTATCGTTCTTTATGGATATCACGTTATTTATATTTTGTTATCGTTCTTTAGAGATATGAATAAAATCAGGTCATATTTGTATTCTGTTATTATTATAACTTTAATAGATTATTTTTATTTCCAATGGGGCTTAGGCTATTTTAAATATGTATGTTAGAGCTATAGTTTTATACACAAAAAGATCTGAAAGAGAAATGGAAAAGAAAATTAAATTAGTACCGATGTAAACAAAACATAAATAACCGTAAATTAGGCCCAAAACAAATTTGCTCAATTTGTAACATACAAAAACATTAACAACACGGGAACAACTTCTATAACACAAATATGCAGCTTTCCGTACCATACATCATAAATTAATACACAATAGTCACACAAACACAATCAAACCATAATTACGACATTTTCGACGACATCAAGCATCACATAACTGACATACATAACAAATCAAGCATCCGTTACAACACATACACTTCAACATAGTAACCACACTTTAAAAGTTACAAATTTGGCTCCAAGAAGAATAAATAGACACTGTTACTAATTATATTCTTCTACAATTAAATACATCTGTAATAAATCTGTGAAAGTCCGATATGAATAATATTCACGTTTTTATATTGTTATCGTTCTTTACGATTTAAATAATATTGTTATCATTTATATTCTGTTTTCCTTCATTAGCATTATAAAACAATATTCAAGTTATTTATATTGTTATTGTTCTTTCAATATATTAATTAAACAAACCGATATTTATCATTTATATTCTGTTATCGTTCTTTAGTGAGACTGTATAAAAATATTAAGTTATTTATATTGTAATCGTTCTTTAGCGATATAAATAACATAAATTTAATATTAGGTTTGGAAAAATGTTGCATAATACTGGTATTAGTTTTCTTTTGTATTATTACAACAATTGAACCACAATAAAATGAAAAGGAGTAACGAGGAATTGAACCTGAGACGTTGACATCTAAATTCCGACGTTCGTCCGCTGAGCTACGAGAGCAAAAGTGTGGAAACATTTTTGGAAAAATTGGCCCAATCACACTCTAAGATCTTCTGATGATTCGTAGAAGCTAGTCCAGGATGCGGGGGCAAAGGCTAATTGGTCTCTGATCGGGTCAAACATCCTGAAGAATTAATATTTAACCCTTGCCGTGACTTTCGGTGAAGTCCGGAGGGCCCAATTAGTCAAATCCACTCTCCTCATCTCCACGCTTGGGCCCCTTGGAATTTAATAAAATGCTAAAGAGATAGTGGTGTGGGAAAGTAACGGGATGCGCATTTATATCCTTCCTAAGAAAACTGCAAACATGAACAAAGGAAGCTTTTAATGAAGAAGAAGGATCTTCTGCGGACCTCTGGAAAAAGAACTAAGGAAGAGACTAGTGAAGTGCTTTTGTGGAGTGTGGCATTGTATGGGGAAGGAACATGGACATTACGACGAAATGAAGAGAAACGAATTGAAGCATTTGAAATGTGGATGTGGAGAAGTGTAAAGTGGACAGGCAGAATAAGAAATAAAATTGTGTTTGAAAAAGTGAGTGAAGAAAGAATGATGCTGAAACTGATTAGAAAGAGAAAAAGGAATTGGTTGGGTCTCTGGTTGAAAAGAATAATGGACGACATTAGGAGTGGGTCATATGAGACTAAGAGGAAGGCAGAAAATAGGAAAGATTGAGATTGCTGGGTTTGCAGTTAAAGACCTGCCCATGGACAGAACATTTATGTGTGTATGTTCAGAATGCCTGGAATATCGTGTCTAAGAACAGTCGCTATTTGCAAAGACTAGTCAATTCCATGCCCACTGACTGCAAGATGATCGAGATAAGAGGAAGATAGACTAAATATTGAATTGTGGCTTTTTGTTTTGTTTTTTGAACGCTTAATTGTTTGAATATTTTAAGGCCGACGCCAGTAAATTTGTTATCTTTATGCCACGAAAGATATTTTATTGAGAATAAAATCTTTTTTCTTTCCATTTGCAGCCACAATATCATAATGATAATGATAAAGTCATGGCATAATATATTAATGAACCTGATGTTAATTACTAAAATAATCATAAAAGAAAAAGGAGCCATTATGTCTAGTTTGTCTCTCTCAAAAACAGAACAAAAAGGACATAAAAAGCACGAGGTTGTAGTCGAACGCAGGACCTCATGAATAAGACGCCTGAATGCTACCATTATGCTATCGAATAACACACAGTATACTTCAATTATAACTGTAGATATCAGGCAACGTGGTCCAACAACATGTAACATCGCCTGTCTCCGAATTGTAGCGAAGATACCCGAAGGAACTTTGATACAGGAGAGCGGCCACTTTTTCTTTTGACAGCTGTACATAGAGAGTTATATCGCATTAACACTGATAGTCATTGTCCAGTAACGATCGGAAAATCACAGTTAAGCTTTGAGCGCTAAGCATTTCAAACTTTCAATTGCTTGTCCTGAAAAATGTATTCCAAATGACATCCATCATTCTTGCAGTGGACTCTTCAATTCATAATAGGCTACGACAAAATGAAGAAGTCTATTTTATTTTCACACCACTCTCAACGCTATCTAGATCTGAAAATCGAATATTTACCATTATTCATAGACTTTAGTAGATTTTTTATTTTAGTAGGCTATTTTACGACGCTTTATCAACAGCTTAGGTTATTTAGCGTCTGAATGAGATGAAGGTGATAATGCCGGTGAAATGAGTCCGGGGTCCAGCACCGTAAGTTACCCAGCATTTGCTCATATTGGGCTGAGGGAAAACTCCGGGAACAACTTCAACCAGGTAACTTGCCCCGACCGGGAATCGAACCCGGGCCATCTGGTTTCGCGGCTAGACGCGCTGCCCGTTACTCCACAGGTGTGGACAGTGTAGTAGATGGAATATAACTTGTTAAATATGTTTCTTTTTCTTGTTTCTTTCTTATTTTGGCTTTACCATAAAATGTTGTGTACAAAAGTTTTTGTTGGAAGTAAATCAAGTAATAAGCTTTTATGTCAGTATTTCAAAGAAATATTAAGATACATAGAGTGTCAAAAGTAACTATTTATTAAATTACATTATAGCTATGAATTTACCTATTTGGAATGTGCATTAAGTTTTATATGTGAAAACAAATGTTCCATTCACGTCACTGAATATTTTTTCAAACGTTATTAGCCTACATTCTTTCACCGACCTTGAAAACTTATAGGCCTACAAAAACAAGTCTAGATGTAAGCTTATTCATGTAGAGTAGGTCGTGAAACTAAACAAAACACCGTCGACATGGCAGTGGTAGCGCCATTATATTCAACTAATTGCTTGCATTGTAGTAAGGATCTGATACTTTGAAGTATATTTTTACTATTTTCTTCAAATCTTCTTGTGGCATTCATTTCCTAGAACGATTCCAATTTAAGTACAATTATAAGTAGCTATTGAAGGTACGTGCAATCTAATTTCGTGCAACAATCGATTATTGTTTCTGTAATAATCGAGAGTCGCAGTGACCCGCTGTGCTGCAGACTGCGAAAGGGGCCGTTTGGACGCTTTGTTTAGGTGGAGGACGGACAGGCACCGCGCACAAATACGTGGGAGCATCACGAAATTATGCAATTACCATGATAAATTATGCTTCTCTTTTATTTCTCCTCCTTTTAACAAATTACATGTCAAGTATGTAATTAAGTTCTTATTATTAAAGCACACTTTTAATTTGAAGAGTCCGCTAATAATTACTATGTCATTATCTTGTTGCAAGTTTTGAAACATTAGTACTGAGAGTTTCTAAACTGCGAGTACAAATCCCGCCTAGGACATGGACTTTTTAAAACATTTTCAACAGCATGGATACGTTACAAGCTATTCCTTTATTGTGCCACAATTTCCTTCCTTGTTCTCTGCTTTGTCAGCCAAAGGCCTCTGCGGTCGTTTTATGCGACGTCTTGCAGAGATGCCTGCAGTTCAAGTTGTGAAATCAGCAGAGAAGTGAAATTGTGAGGCAAGGCACAGGTAGTCGGTACATTTTCTTGGAACCCTTCTGATCCTTTATATGCTATAAATCTACGACACCCTACCGCCGGCTTTATTTCTCTTACGAAGGAAGCCATGACAAAAGAAAAATTGAGAAACGTATCGTCTTCGACTGAGATTCAAACCACACACACTCCGGATCCTGTTGTTGGAGAGAGAGAGCGTGCTTTTGCCTTTTCCAACAGGATTCTGTAACAGCACCTACAGTGTACTATTTATTTTATTGGGTTATTTTACGACGCTGTATCAACATCTAGGTTATTTAGCGTCTGAATGAAATGAAGGTGATAATGCCGGTGAAATGAGTCCGGGGTTTAACACCGAAAGTTACCCAGCATTTGCTCATATTGGGTTGAGGGAAAACCCCGGAAAATACTTCAACCAGGTAACTTGCCCCGACCGGGATTCGAACCCGGGCCACCTGGTTTCGCGGCCAGACGCGCTGACCGTTACTCCACAGGTATGGACTACAGTGTACTATTCTGTAGAGGAACTTAATAGACTACTTAATAATACAATTACCAGTAAGAAAAGGTGGCCTCCTCGATCCCCCGACTTAATCCCTTGTGACTTTTATCTATGGGAACTCTAAGAGACAAAGCGTAAACTATATATATATATATATATATATTGCTAATGACGGGTACTTGATTGTTTGTCATTTAGGCCTACTCATATGAAGTCAGCTGTGTTAGATCAATTTACCGACAGAATCGTTGCCCAAGGCACACCATAGGAGGCTGGTCTAGGGTACGCCCGCGATGAGATGATGATGGAGATTTGCTGGAATGTCGAAGGGGAATCGGAGCTCATGGAGAAAATCCCTTTTTCACCGGACCATGGGTTTGCCCGAAACAAGTTATAAATTGGGAGTACGCCGGGGATCGACCCTGGGTCCACAGGATTAGGCTATAAGTCCAGCGCTCTTGCAACTAGACTACCGTGGCGGCTTGAAAATAATTTTCTTCTTCTTCTTTCCCTTAGTTTAACCTCTCCCTTTTAGGTTCGTTTTACACGACCCACGTCACCCAGGCCTTACAGGGCCGCGACCTGTCGGGAGAGGAATTAATCTATGGATCACATACATACTTTTTTTGACCACACAAGGACATGGAGGGCCTCCCCGGATGAGGGATCAGCTCTATGCCAGGGCCATCTCCGATACAACACAAACATTTAAGACATTACACATCATTCAGTCATACTTATGAAAGGATTAAGGGAAGGATCGTCGTCCATGGCCGAACTTTCAAGAGGTACAATCCCGGCATTTGCCTGGAAATAACTGAGGAAACCATGAAAAAACTCAGTTAAGATTGCCTGCCCCTGGGATCGAACGCTGGGTCTCCCGAATGCAAGGCCAGCCCTCTACCAAGCCGCTAGCCGCTCGGTAAAAATAATTATCCACATACTAAAATAACCAAAAATAATAGCAACTGGACAACACCGCCTCTATTTCTTAATGTGTCACTTCTTCAGTAGATGCGACAAATATTTGGAACAAGAAGCAAACAGTTTCAGCAACGCTTGCTTAATTTGGGTGTGTCGAAACGTAGTCGACGAATGTCGACCAATAGTGGGCGGGAAGTGAAAATGAACAAAAATTGATGTACGAATGTGTAAATGGACAAAACCACGAATGGACGAAGTGGACGAATGTATCAATGGACAAAACCACGAATGGGCGAAAGTTAAAGTGGACGGAGCCATCGGCGTAGCTCAGGCGGTAATGTGTTTGCCTGCTGATCCGGAGTTGTGATCGGACTTGGGTTCGATTCCCGCTTGGCCTGATTATCTGGTTAGGTTTTTTCCGAGGTTTTCCTCAACCGTAAAGCGAGTGTCAGGTAACCTATGGCGAATTCTCGGCCTCATCTCGTCAAGTACTTATACCATCCCGCTATCACCAATTCTATTGACGCTAAATAACCCAGTAGTTGATACAACGTCGTTAGATAACCAAGTAAAAAAATATAAAAAAGTGAACAAATATGTCAAAATCACGACTCTAATAATTATAACGAAAAATAGATTCTCCCGCTATAATTAATAATACACAAATTCATAATCTTAATAAAATAAGACGTTTCATTTTTAATATTATACATTTATTTGAATGGTTTTAATTATGATTTTTTAGAATAGTTTTTTCTAACATTTAGGCGAAAAAAGGAATAAATAAAATAACCCTAGTTGAATGCTTTAGAAATTAACTTAATTAAAAATGATTAAGTCTATATTTTATAAGCATAGTTTTCTGATGAATTGTAGTCATAAAATAAACGAAATCTGTCCAAGAGTTATAAGAAATCAAAATATATAGAAAGACAAACAGAGACTCGCACTTGTACAACACAAGAGGAAAGAAGTTGGTGGAATCCACGTAAATTCGAATGAAAATGCAATCCTGGGAGAGTGAGGTGCCTCGACTTCGGCCGCGTACCAGTTTCGCGAGGCGCCGTCCTCCTTGTTTATTCGTTGTGTAACATGTAAGCCATAAAAAGATTCTTCAAGAAGGAACTCCAAGGCTAGATTTGAAAAGTTTTTATAATAAAATAAACCTGGAAACAGGAGAGAGTGCGTTTCCTGGCCTCGTATTCGTGCTGAGATGTCTGGCGGTGTTACATACCACGCATGCATATTCTGGCAGCTAATTTACTTCCGAGTTACGCTTCCCCTGTCGGCCTCAGTGGCGAACTGGCACCTCCAATTTCAGATACAGGCATTATTCAGTGCGAAATATGCTAATAATATTGTAATAATAATACTATGTTATCATTTTATTAATTAAGTTTTATTATATTTCAAGGATTAATACTGAAGACGTTAACCAATTAATCATCACTTCATATGCAATCCGTATTCAGGCACTGCTGTACGCATAAGCTTCGTTTACTGTGCTTTGAACATAAGTTATTTCGTTATTGGTAGTTGGCAGATGTTCCATTTCGTGCTTTTTACATTATTATTTATTATTATTATTATTATTATTATTATTATTATTATTGTTATTATCATTATTATTATTATTAATTTGTAGCTTTGAATCGTGTCTACAGGCTTAATACACAATAGATTGGCCTATGAATATATTAAGTCTGTAATATAGTTAGAAACCATATAAGAACGTGAAATGGACAAAGATAGAGACAACTATAAGAATCACGACATGGACCACGATAAGGACCAAGGCCACTATAGGGACCATGACAAAAACAAGATCGAAAAGGGCTATTACAATGGAAACAAATTCTCTTACTGAATCCAAATACTATAGGGCCTAAAAGCGTAAATTTTGGTTATTATTATTATTATTATTATTATTATTATTATTATTACTATTATTATTATTATTATTATTATTATTAATTTGTAGTTTTAAATTATCTTCATGCTTAATATACAGTAGATTGGCCTATGAATATATTAAGTCTGTAATACAGTTTGGAAACCCAAATTCTGTTACTGAATTCTAATACTATAAGACCTAAAAGCGTAAAATTTGGTTATTATTATTATTATTATTATTATTATTATTATTATTATTATTATTATTAATTTGTAGCTTTGAATCGTGTCTACAGGCTTAATACACAGTAGATTGGCCTATGAATATATTAAGTCTGTAATATAGTTAGAAACCATATAAGAACGTGAAATGGACAAAGATAGAGACAACTATAAGAATCACGACATGGACCACGATAAGGACCAAGGCCACTATAGGAACCATGACAAAAACAAGATCAAAAAGGGCTATTACAATGGAAACAAATTCTCTTACTGAATCCAAATACTATAGGGCCTAAAAGCGTAAATTTGGGTTATTATTATTATTATTATTATTATTACTATTATTATTATTATTATTATTATTATTATTATTATTATTATTATTAATTTGTAGTTTTAAATCGTATCTTCATGCTTAATATACAGTAGATTGGCCTATGAATATATTAAGTCTGTAATATAGTTTGGAAATCGAAATTCTGTTACTGAATTCTAAGACTATAAGACCTAAAAGCGTAAAATTTGGTTATTATTATTATTATTATTATTATTATTATTATTATTATTATTATTAATTTGTAGCTTTGAATCGTGTCTTCAAGCTTAATATACAGTAGATTGGCCTATAATTGGTCTATTATACTAATTATACTATTCCTTTAGTTGTGAAATTATATTCATATGTATTAATTCTTTTTTTTCAAGTTAATACTTGTATACTAGAATGTATTTTCCTGTTTGTGAGTATGTATTCAGTCTCTTTTTTATTATATATATTTTATTATTGTTATTATTATTATTATTATTATTATTATTATTAATTTGTAGCTTTGAATCGTGTCTTCAGCCTTAATACACAGTAGATTGGCCTATGATTGGTCTATTATACTAATTATACTATTCCTTTAGTTGTGAGATTATATTCATATGTATTAATTCTTTTTTTTTTTCAAGTTAATACTTGTATACTAGAATGTATTTTCCTGTTTGTGAGTATGTATTCAGTCTCCTTTTTATTATATATATTTTATTATTATTATTATTATTATTATTATTTATTAAATTATTAACATAATTGAAAATAACTTAGATGAACATGTCTACCTCTATAGATTTTGAGTTGCTAGAGAAGGTCAAAAAGAGTCGAACGCGTTGACTTTTTCTAAATCCTTTAGTAGGTAAAAGTATTTCTATTATAGGAAATGGAAGTCCATAAGGTAGTGGGAGTTAACACTCCCACCTTTGCTAACAATTGACATTAGTAAGATTAGAGATGCCAATCCTTCGTGCTTACCGCTTATCTTCTCAAAGCAAACAAGGTAATCACATGAAATCGTTAGCACTTAGTATTTGTAAAGTAGAGATCCAGCCTGTCATTGATAATAATGACTCTTATCTAACTGCTGCATTCAAAATTCCATTTACAAATATCAATATATATATATATATATATATATATATATATATATATATACATACATATATAATAAATATAAATCCTTTGCGAACAATATATCATGGCGCTTTCGAACCACTGATATTATACTGTATCTCGGCATTTCAAAATATACTTCACAAAAAGTGGGTTCAAAATAAATTGATACAAATCCAGCGTGGATTCATTCTACGAATCACGAAGGCTTACAGAACCACATCGACAGATTAGCCCTAGTGATCGCGGGTATACCACCATTGTTTTTAACAGCCATGGCTAAAGCTGAAATCTCTAACGTGAAAAGAAACGGGATATTTATAGAACAAGAATCATATCTTGAGGTGGAAAAAGATCACATTTTCAATTAACTGGTCATCCGAAAGATTTTCACCGTGCATCAAATACATGTACAGATCGACATGAATACAACATCTATACTGACGGCTCTCGGTTGCAAAAGGAGAACGACGTCACCTTGGTGGGCTGTGCTTTTGTTACCTACTACAACACTACTGAAGTTTGCCACGTTCCGCCTGGCGCCCATGTGCTCCGTGTTCCAAGCAGAACTCTTTGCCATCTTGCAAGCAGTGAAATGGAGCATTACCAACGGGATTGACTCATGTATTCACAGCGACTCTCAATCTGCCTTACAAACCATTGACGATAAATACAACTTGCATTCTATAGCCGTCGAAATTAGATCCCTAATACTTAAATTTGAAGGTCGTATTTGCTTAATGTGGGTGCGCGGCCACACAGGTACTGAAGGAAACGAAAGAGCGGATACATTAGCGAAGCAAGCGGCCTCAACCAACTCAGAATATAAATATTCCACCTGTCCTATTTCGTACATCAAGCAGAAGATCAAGCACACAACTACACTCAAGTGGAATACATACTGGAACTCTAGTGTTAAAGGCTCTGTGACCAAGAAATTATTCTTTCCCAATGTACAAGACAGACTATGTTGCATTTCTCAACCGACTTCTTTTACACCCAATTTATGACCGGCCATGGAAAATTCGGTTCCTACTTCGAAAGATTTAGGATCAAAAGTGCAGAAGAATCTCTGTGCATATGCAAAGAGAATCAGACTGTTGAACATTTGATTTTTCACTGTCCAGTGTTCGAAAGGAAAGACACTTTTTAAGATATCATATCTCGGATTGCAATTTAAATTACTCCACACCCTTTACCATTTCCTTAGAAAAAAATGTTGTTACAAACAATTCACAGAGTTTATACACCACATCCACGCAAGACTGTAGCTGTTAATTGTATATAAATTAATGATGTTATAAAATCCTAATGCACTATGTAAAACAAGGTGTCTAGCTTTGGGACATAATAATAGTAATGACAACAATAACTATGTTTGTATTATAGATTTTACTATTGTTGAGTATTTGATGACAGGTATATAGTTTGTAACCATAAGTAATTTTGTTTTTATTTTTTCTTTACTATCGCAAACCAACTATATAATAGGTATTTTATTTGTAACTACGCCAATTATGTGCATTATCTCATTAATATTGCTTAAAATTATGTATAAGATCACGAATTAATGTAATAATCTTGCAATTTCTCTACACATTCGATTATAATTTCTAATTTTATTTCATTTTGTTTTAACTGAAAGTAATTATTGCATAACGTATTAGTATTGTTTACTGTCTCTTAATTAGTGTATTTATATTGTAACTATGATTCACACCTACTATTAATTCTTTAAAATTGTGTATTATCACTACATATTGTATTTCACATGTAACAAACTACAACCCTAATATACCAAAGGTAAAATAGGGTTTCAATATTTGGATAACAATAATAATAATAAAATATAAATCTGTAGCACCATGTACTAGGTAAGTTATGTTTTCTGCTGCAGGAGTTGCTTTCAAACAAGGAAATGATGCTCAAAATAACACGACAAAAGATCGATATGAAAGAAACTGAGGATAATAAACCTCTCCTTTCAGCTGTTTCAAGACTTCTGATGTTAGGAGATGAGGTCATATACAGGGTGATCCATATACTCCTTTACAATTTTAATCAGTTATAATTTTCCTCTGGAAGCTAATACAAACTTGAAATTGAATTTAATGAACTCAGTGGCTCTGGGAGAATCTACGTTGGTACCTCTACCCCCCCCATTGTTGACATTATGACTAATGTTGACTATTAGTAATTAGTTCACAAAATCTAGTTTTTGCAGTCATAACACGAACAAGCAGTTCTCAATTCGGCAGCGTGTTTTTATTGTAAAAACTTATTGTGAAACAAATTGCTTGATTTAAACACAACGGGCATTTCGAAGAAAATTCAGTGTGCGCAACGTTCCAACAAATTTATCGATGGCAAGAAAGCTGGAGACAACTGGCTCGCTCCTCAGCGAGAGTGGAAAACATAGACCTTCAACGAGTCAAGATTGTGTTTTTAGTATTCGAGGACGTTTAGTGAACTCACCAAAGAAATCATTGCGCCAATCGAGTAAGGAGACAGGCCGCTCATGTCAAACGTTTAACGTTTCCATGAAACTTATAGCCAGCTTCTTTGGTGATCGCCTAATCTCAAAAAATCTGTGGCCCCCAGATAACCTGACCTAACCTCTCCGGACTTCTTCTTATGGGGCTAACTTAAGGACAGAGTATACAAGAATAGACTGCGGTCACTTGCTGAACTCCGTGAGATCATTAGGAATAAAATCAGTAACACTGACGAGGATACACTTCGGACAATGTCGCGGAATATGGTGTGACGAGTACAGTTGTGTATGGATGCAGTTGGAAAACTTTTCAACATTTATTCTGAGGAATCTCCCATAGTTACCCTTTAATTCAGATCTGATTGTATACGTTTGCTATTATTGGTTCAGAAGTTATGTTATTAAATTTGTAAAGGCTTATATGGATCACTCTGTATTATCCTATCAGATTTTAAAAGTTATAAATGGAAAGAAGAAATTTTGAAGGGTTCAGAACCATAGTGGGCCAAGCGCCATTTACTAAAACCGTAGAAACAAGGGTTAAAATTAAGTTATTACCATAATTCAATGGAAACATATAGCAAATAAAATAAATATACACATTAAAAATAAATGATATGTCAATCTTCATTGAACTATGCAGCCATGGCGAGAATGCGACTCGCGAGTACATTATGGCTCGCAGTGAGAGCTATGAATTTCTTTTGCTTCTAACCTTCCCCAACCCCCATTCTCTCACTCACTGGAGTCAAACTCCGTTCCTGCGAGTGGCATATGTCTCTCTCGAAACCATGTACCGCTACAAAAACGAAAGTTTCAAACAGGATGGGAGGACGCATTTTTTTGCTGTCAATATGATGAGAATATTAAATGTATGATTTGTTCACGAGTATTACGAGGAAAACGGTTGTATAACATAAAACGGCATTACACTACATGTTACTCATGAAACATTAAAATGTAGGTGTTAATAATAATAATAATAATAATAATAATAATAATAATAATAATAATAATAGTAATAAGGTAGGTGGGATATGATGATAGAGACTGGATTGGTCTTGCTCAGGATAGGGACCAATGGCGGGCTTATGTGAGGAGGCAATAAATCTCTGGGTTCCTTAAAAGCCAGTAAGTAAGTAAGTAAGTAATAATAATAATAATAATAATAATAATAATAATAATAATATCATCATCATCTCTGTACGTCGAACCTCTTTCAGCAGATGTACGAATAATGCGGTTAGCTCTTCAATTTGAACTCACTGATTTACAATGTGATGTTAAATGAAAGCTAGATGTAGGGACTTGACAAATGTTGAACTTTCAAATCTTTGCCAAAAAATAAATATCCGAAGCTTCGTTCTTCCGCTTGCTCTGTTGAAGCCATGTTCGCTACAACTTACGTTTGTGAAAAATTATTTTCAACAATGAAAATAGTAAAAACCAAATTTAGATCACGACTGACAGACAAATACCTTCGTGATCAACTACGACTGGCAGTAAGTGACATAATTCCTGATTTTGAATCTTTGTCGCAGAGACATTATGAAGACAGTTAATTTTAGGTTGTGATATTGTTCATTTATTGTTCATTTCTTTCTTCGTTACACGTACTAAACATTAGTTTGTAGCCTTGTACTGTATAAAATTATATTTAAGCGCTTGACGTAAGGAAAATGAAAATCCGTTAATAAGTCAGACAGTTGCTTCACTTCCCCTTCGGGTGTCCGCCTCCCTCCATAGGTGCTATGCACGTTACAGGTTACACAGTGGCTCGGCGCACGATTACATTTTCGCCACCGCTGAACTATGGTATTCACTTAACTTTAACCCTTGCTTTCTCCGTTTTTAATAAATGGCGCTTGGCCCACTATGGCTCTGAACCCTTGAAATATTGCAAAAATATTTTCATACCAGTCAGAAACCCTGTCCTAGTGCGGACGAACTGAACTGCAGCTGACACCTTTCAGAGTAAGACCAGTACGCATCTGGAAATAAAAAGCTTGAAGTAAGACTTAAAGGAAGCGAAGAGTAACTTATGCTGAGAAGGAAACATAGCCGATCGCTTGCTCGAATGCTATAGATGGCGTGAGGAGAATCTATCACTCCGAGCCGCAGAACACAAAGCTCAAACTATTACTCTAAATCACGCAACAGAGGATTCGCGACGACCTTCCAACTTAAAAACAGTTCTATTTTATTCCAGTTTTCAGGCTATGTGATATTATATTCTATTTTTATTATTCTCCCTAGTTTTCCAACCTAATGTTTTAACCCATAAATTGCACCCCCAATAGTTACAACCATAGACACTGTTCATACATTCGTTTTCATTCCTCGTGCTTCTTTCGCGATGAGGCATTTTTCCCATAAAATACGATGTTAACAACACTGCAGTTTTCCTTAACATTGTAAAAGATTATTTAAGAGCACAACTACTTTTTTAGTTTTCCTTAACATTGTGAAAGGTTATTTAACAGCATAACTACTTTTGTAGTTTTCCTTAACATTGTGAAGGGTTATTTAAGAGCATAACTACTTTTCCAGTTTTCCTTAACATTGTGAAAGGTTATTTAAGAGCACAACTACTTTTGCAGTTTTCCTTAACATCGTGAAAGGTTATTTAAGAACACAACTACTTTTGCAGTTTTCTTAACATTGTGAGAGTTTATTTAAGAGCACAAATACTTTTGCAGTTTTCCTTAACATCGTGAAAGGTATTATTTAAGAACACAACTACTTTTGCAGTTTTCTTAACATTGTGAGAGTTTATTTAATAGCACAAATACTTTTGCAGTTTTCCTTAACGTGTGAAAGGTTATTTAAGAGCATAACTACTTTTGTAGTTTTTCTTAACATTGTGAAAGGTTATTTAAGAGCACAACTACTTTTGAAGTTTTCCTTAACATCGTGAAGGTTATTTAAGAGCACAACTACTTTTGCAGTTTTCCTTAACATTGTGAGAGTTTATTTAAGAGCACAAATACTTTTGCAGTTTTCCTTAACATTGTGAAAAGTTATTTAAAAGCACAACTACTTTTGCAGTTTTCCTTAACATTGTGAGAGTTTATTTAAGAGCACAAATACTTTTGCAGTTTTCCTTAACATTGTGAAAAGTTATTTAAAAGCATATCTACATTTTCAGTTTTCCTTAACATTGTGAGAGTTTATTTAGGAGCACAAATACTTTTGCAGTTTTCCTTAACATTGTGAAAAGTTATTTAAAAGCACAACTACATTTGCAGTTTTCCTTAACATTGTGAAAGGTTATTTAAGAGCACAACTACTTTTGCAGTTTTCCTTAACATTGTGAAAGGTTATTTAAGAGCACAAATACTTTTGCAGTTTTCCTTAACATTGTGAAAAGTTATTTAAAAGCACAACTACTTTTGCAGTTTTCCTTAACATTGTGAAAAGTTATTTAAAAGCACAACTACTTTTGCAGTTTTCCTTAACATTGTGAAAGGTTGTTAAGGAGCACAACTACTTTCGCAGTTTTCCTTCTCATTATGAAAGATTATACAACTACCTCATGTTTATCGTACGGCTCGTCCTCTCCCACACGTTACCCGCACTTTCTTTACGTTTTCACTGTGCCTAAAAGAGACGCTCTACTTTATTTGGTAACATGTACAAGTACAATGTCGAAACACCAGCCGTATTATTTGCATTCACCATTGACATCCTGTGAAGTTGAACGGTCGTTCACAAAATATAAAAAATGTTTGAGTGATCGCCGCAGGACGTTTCAGTTCGCAAATCTTCGGATGTATTTTGTTGTTCATTGTAATACCGGCAACGAAACCGAAGGAGGCGAAACCTTACATGTATTTTATTTTCATTTTATTGGGTTATTTTACGACGCTGTATCAACATCTAGGTTATTTAGCGTCTGAATGAAATGAAGGTGATAATGCCGGTGAAATGAGTCCGGGGTACAGCGGCGAAAATTACCCAGCATTTGCTCGTATAGAATTGAGGGAAAGCCCCGGAAAAAACTCAACCAGGTAACTTGTCCCGACTGGGATTCGAAACCGGGCCACCTGGTTTCGCAGCCAGACTCGCTGACCGTTACTCCATAGGTGTGGACCCTCACATGTATAAGATATATATTCATGTACATTATTTTCAAACATAACCAGACTGTACTACCTTTGTTTATGTCCGCAGTGTGTGCCCGGTACAGAGTATGTAAAAGCTATAGTCAATGCTTGCGTACATTGATTGATAAAGTATCCCGGTTCCACCATCTAATAATGACTATGGTAAATACAAGATGAGTAGTAATTGTGTACTGTAAAGTATTGTAGAGTATTCTACAGGGACATCATTTTAATTTTACTAACATTTTTAATATTAATCTGTATATACCTTTAGAGAACCGGAAACACCGCTTGCCCCTCCAAGACTGGAAAAGTAGTTCATCCATTTACGTAAACTAGGAAATATCGCGATTTTGAGTTTGATAATTTTCATTAGGTTTTTCTTTAATCAAAGTACAGTACTGTATTAAGAATAAGTGTTTTTACTCACGAAGTGAGTTATCCATTCGAACGTATTCATTATGCAGTGTATATTATACTGTCTACAGAACATTAGCGTACAATATAGAGAAAGAAGTTAAATTGAAAAATAATCATAATATGAATATTTAAACACAATTTTGAAAATGGTGGCCGTTCATTTCGATACAGGCTTCAGTTCTTTTGTGCATATTATCGCACTATAGACTATTGCATATATCTAATTCCAATTGCCAGTTTCAGAGTCCTTCGTACTAGTAACTCATGTTGAAATAATTCTGTACCTACTCTACGTACTGTAAATTCAATCTTCACTTCTGCCCGACCCGAAAATATAAAATTACTCAGACATGCTATCTACTGTCCGTCCAAGTGGTTATGCCGCAGGATTGTAGAAAGGAGGAAATCACAAATGACAGTTAATTACTTAACGAGGCCCTTTTATTTAAGTTAAATTAAACAGCTGTATAATATTACGTAAACTTCCAATTCCTAAGAGAAATTAATGTTTTCAGAAAAGAGCTAAGACAGCCCAGCTTTTACAGAGGGGCGAGCAGAAGCAGGTGGGGGAAATCGGGATGCGACGTAGGCAAACGGACGACAGTACCTGAAAAGGAAGCGAAAATATGATTCAATATTGAAAGCTCTTTCGTCACTGGAAAACGAACATATTTCTGGAACGTACTATACCCAGTAACTCAGTACTGCTTACTATCTGCGGTCTTGGTTCTGTGTGAAGTTGGAACTTCCTTAGTAGAAAGGGTGGGAGTGAAATACATTCAAAAACTCAGGTACATTAAAAATTGAAGTAAAAATAAAATGATGTCCCTGTATATTGCAATATAAAGAGATTTTGTCATATAAACAAATAGCCTTGACGGCTTTGTTATCGAGATATGGAATCACTGTGGGACGCGCGTGTTGGCGTTACGTCGAAGCTATTCATACATCAATCGCTCATATGGCAATCCACAGTACAAGTAAGTACAACTATTGTCATTGAAGAGAAAGAAACGGAGAACATTCAGTCAACAGGTGCTGCGTATTTGCACTTTCTGCAGACTGAACTACAACAAACGGTACCACTGTCAACACGGTTGAACACTTGGCTACTTCAAGATGAAGCATCTGCGCATTACCGTCGTGCAGTGAAACGTCATTTGAATGAAGTAGTGCTGAACTTATGATTAGGTTTTCTCCGGAGCAGTTGTTTGCGCGCTTTCAATCGGAGACCTCCGGGTTACCTCCGATTGATGTCGCGCAGGTTGTGTATGTGCTGTGGCGCAGACATACACTTTCCGCTGAGCATGCCTTTAATCGGATCAGGTAGTGATTCGAGTCCGCTGACGTCCGCGTATCTTTTAAAATAAGTTGTAATTTGTTGTTGTATATTCTCTCCTTTATGCTAATTCTCTTCTTTCTTCGGCTCTTTTTTTTCTTGTTTTGCTTGAAGTGCTACGTTAGCTGACAGATTTTTTTCTAGTTTTAAAATTCATAGTATATGTAGAAAGGCGTATTAGTTTTATGTCATTGATCAAATTAATAGCATTCAATCTAACTGCAAAACTAACGCAGAAGTAAAGCTTTTCAGTAGCTAATGTAAACAAGTATACTGTAGTGTTTGTCAATTATTATTCTAATCGGTTTAGTTTAACGTAAAATATATTGAGGGAGCTTCAGAATGGAACAAAAGAAACGTGGGCAATCAATGGGTTAAAATTTACTGTCCAACATAAGATTTATTCAGATTCTTCACCGGACAGGATTGTGATTATTGTGTTAAAGAGTGTCAGTATTTGAAGTGCCTCTTCTAAAACGCGCCACTCTTTCTCTGTAATAAAAATATAAGCGGATATCAACTTAAGAATAATTGTAATTATATTATTACCACATGTTTCTTTAGTTCCATTCAGAAAGTCAATATTTTAATCCAAACAGTAAAATATAACTCAAGTTGTCTAAACAGCGAAATATAACTCAAGTCGTCTTTTAAATATTTCATATATTTTTATTGCCTCGAAAGTTACGTTTTAGAGAAATTTCAAGACTTTTTCCTATACCGTGGGCTTTGGGAACAATAGCACTTAAACAATTTAAAAAGAAATCGTATCAAATGTTTTGCGTAATTGTTTTCATCAAGTTCGCGTTTGTGCGATCGCTTCAAATGGTCTAACACATTCGAGGTTCCACCACCCTTAGAGTAAATTCGCCCGCAAAGTTTACAATGTGCGACTTTATTATTACATTCAACTAAATTAAAGAATTTCCATGCAACGGATAGCCTATCCGATTTTGTTCCATTTTATTCCACTCACAACTACCGTCAGTCCGCACGCGCCGGTCGTCCTTGAGCTAACTGTAGCTTCGCCCGAACCACCGCATCCCTCCGTATGTCCCCTGTTCCACCTACGGTAGTACCGGAGATCACCGGTGGAGAGCTTATTCGTAATCTCCGATTCCTCCGCGGTAGTAGTCACTCCGATGAGCAGCACTGGAATAAACGGTATCCAGGCAGATGGATTGGACGCAACGGGCCTGTTGCATGGCCGACGCGATCGCCTAAACTCAGTCCCTGCGACTTCTGGTTGTGGGGTCATATGAAGGGAATAGTTTACTCTCAACAAGCCACGAGAGAGCATCTGTTGAATACAATTGTGGCTGCAGGAAATACTACAATTCGAGGCCTTGTTCAATGAGCAAGACATTCATGGCGTAGAAGGAAGAATTTTTCGATCATCTTCTGTGAACTTGCAATGTAAATAACAACGTCATTAAACAACACTCAGAAAAGTAGCTGTTGTCTTTTTTAACTCTTCCAATCATTATCTCCATAATGAAGTGGGCACGACCATAAGTTTATATGGAATAACATGTTTCATTTTTAGTCTAGAATATTCTGCACTATTTCATAGTACACAATTACGACTCACTCTATATATTCTCTTCAGTATGTAAATAATAATAATAATAATAATAATAATAATAATAATAATAATAATCCGTGGCGCTACAGCCCGTGAAGGGCCAAACCGACCAGCCGGCTGCTGGCCTCACGCCCACATGCCGAAGCAGAGATGGACGATCACCCAACCAGAATGGCAGTATCGTGTGGTTAGCACAATGATCCTCCCAATCGTTATAGCTGGCTTTCGCAACCGGATTTCGCTACCTATCGTAGCTCCCCAAGTGCATCACGATGCTGGGTGGGCACCGGTCCCATACACTGGCCGAAATTTCAAGAGAAAATTTCTTCCCCCATGAGGACTCGAACCAGCGCGCATTCCGTAGCGCGAGTCCTAGGCAGGATGCCTTAGACCACGACGCCACGGCGCGGGACTTCAGTATTAAATAGCAACGTTAATTATCTCTGAGTAGCCCTTTGTTTTGCTAATTTCGGCACCGCAGCCTGGGGCTTATTGTGCCTAGACCCACAACTCTACTGAACACACACACACCTACAGGACTCCCCCGTTTACTGGGTCAGAGTACCCGGGGGCCACTGCGAGATATCACACACACTGGGACAATGGACAGACAACCAGTCCCCATGAATTAAATCCCCCTGACTTTACGACCGGGATTCGAACTTGATCAGGAGTCTAGCACGCTTCCTCGAGACCAAGGAGCGGACCTGAGTAGCCTTAATAGTTGAAGAGAAGGCTGAATAAAAAATTAGCTATTTTATCATTGCCGAAACGCCGAAAACTTTCCAGTTCAATGCACTGCACTGTAGACATTCGACTCGGCCTGTTGAAGCATGGCGTGTAGATCATAGAGAACGCAATGGGGACAGGAATAGAATACGATCGGGCACTAAAACGTGTACTCATGTTCAGAAAATACATCGTAACTCTTACGTTTCCGTTTCTGTGGGACGATCGTAACATTTCCAGAAACAAGAGGTCATTCCTCTACAATTTCTCGTCGTACAAACACGTACGGCGGCCGCGTAGCTCAATTGGTACAGCAACTAGCTACAGAGTGACAAGAGATTGTTTACTTCTTTATCAGGGAACCGACCCAGGTCGTGTAGCTTGAATTTTATGAAAATACATGTTTAAGCTAATTTCCGTTACATTATTTTAATGTACCGAAGTACATATGATATTTCCATGCAGATATTCTTCGTCATCATAATTCTTCGTCATCATACGATGAAAGAGTAATGGAACGGAGAAAAATTCTCTCCCGGCGCCGGAGAGAATTTTTCTCCGTTCCATTACTCTTTCATCGTATAATTTCCGTTAGTTAAGAAACGTGGCGATAGTCGTTCGTTTCGCTTTTTCCTCGTTTACGAAATACAGGAACATCATTTTATTTTTACTAACATTTTTAATATTAGCTTGCCTATACCTCTGACTCAACGCCGTTTGCTACCCCTTCCACGACTGGAATTCGATGATACTGGCGTAATATACAGTACAAACAAATCACTTTACTAGGTATAGGAGGGAAGAAAAGTAGTTCATCCATTTACGTAAACTAGGAAATATTGCGCTTTTGAGTTTGATCATTTTCATTAGGTTTTGTTTAATCAAAATACAGTACAGTATTAACAATGAGTGTTTTTACTCACGAACTGAGCTGTCCATGTGGACGTATTCATTATGCAGTATATATTATACTGCCTACAGCACATTAGCGTACAATATAGAGAATGAAGTTAAATTGAAAAATAATCATTATATAGATATTTAAACACATTTTTGAAAATGGTGGCCGTTCATTTCGATACAGGTTTCAGTTCTAATGTGCATATTATCGCACTATAGACTATTGTACCTAATCCCAATTACCAGTTTCGTTCTTCGTGCTAGTAACTCATGTTGAAATAATTCTGTACCTACTCTATAAAAGAGTACCTTACGTACTGTAAATTCAATCTTCACTTCTGCCCGATCCGAAAAGATAAAATTACTCAGACATACTATCTACTGTTTGTCCAAGTGGTTATGTCGTAGGGTCGTAGAAATGGGGGTAAATACGTGACAGTTAATTACTTAACGAGGCCCTTTTATTTAGCCTAAGTTATTTTAAACAGTTGTATGATATTACGTAGACGTCCAATTCCTAACAGAAATTAATGTTTTCAGAAAAGAGCTAAGACAGCCCAGCCACTAGCTGGGGAATAAAACTGGTGGGGGAAACCGGTATACGACGTAGGCAAATGGACGACAGTACCTGTGCGAAAATGATTCAATATTGAAAGCTCTTTCGTCACTGGAAAACGCGAACATATTTTTGGAACGTACTGTTTACAATGACCGTAAGGCTACTATATGCGGTCTTGGATCTGTGTGGAAGGGGTGGGAGTGAAGTACATTCAAAAACTCAGGTACAATAAAAATTGAAGTAAAAATAAAATGATGTCCCTGTATAATGACTTGAAAATCAATGTTACTTATGCCGCTTCTTGCGTGCACTCGGATCCTCAAAGTTCTGCAACACCGTATCACAGCTCTCGCATTAATACCACAGTCTAGTATATACAGTCACGAAGCTTGAGTTGTGAGGGTACTAGGAACAATACACTATGCAGGTACAATTTCGCATTGTCTGTAATGAGGAGATAGTAGCGATCCTAGTGGTTAGCAACTATCTATGGATGCATATTTACTACGTATTGAGCTTTGTGACTGTATATACTAGACTGTGTTAATACTCTAGTTTATTTTCTTTTTTTTTACGTTTGACTTCTGGTTGGTCTAAAAGCTCAAACTAATATTTGATCTTAATTTCCAAGATCTAATATCATTTCTAGCCATTTAAATCATTTATACAGATACAAAACAACAAAACTAAATGTTTTCAGAGGTCCTGTTTCCTTAACGATGCTGTATCAACTACTAGCTTGTGTATTTTAAGTGTTTTACGCATAATTTACATGCCATGTAGAAAACAATTTTTACACGTAATTGTACAGGGACATCATTTTATTTTTACTAACATTTTTAATATTAACCTGTCTATACCTTTAGAGAACCGGAAACACCGCTTGCTCCCCCCTCCAACACTGGAGTTCGATGATACTGGCGTAAAACACAAATCACTCTACTAGGCATAGGAACGAAGAAAAGTAGTTCATCCATTTACGTAAACTAGGAAATATCGCGATTTTGAGTTTGATAATTTTCATTAGGTTTTTCTTTAATCAAAGTACAGTACTGTATTAAGAATAAGTGTTTTTACTCACGAAGTGAGTTATCCATGCGAACGTATTCATTATGCAGTGTATATTATACTGTCTACAGCACATTAGCGTACAATATAGAGAAAGAAGTTAAATTGAAAAATAATCATAATATGAATATTTAAACACAATTTTGAAAATGGTGGCCGTTCATTTCGATACAGGCTTCAGTTCTTTTGTGCATATTATCGCACTATAGACTATTGCATCTAATTCCAATTGCCAGTTTCGTCCTTCGTACTAGTAACTCATGTTGAAATAATTCTGTACCTACTCTACGTACTGTAAATTCAATCTTCACTTCTGCCCGACCCGAAAATAAAAAATTACTCAGACATGCTATCTACTGTCCGTCCAAGTGGTTATGCCGCAGGATTGTAGAAAGGGAGGAAATCACGTGACAGTTAATTACTTAACGAGGCCCTTTTATTTAAGTTAAATTAAACAGCTGTATAATATTACGTAAACTTCCAATTCCTAAGAGAAATTAATGTTTTCAGAAAAGAGCTAAGACAGCCCAGCTTTTACAGAGGGGCGAGCAGAAGCAGGTGGGGGAATTCGGGATGCGACGTAGGCAAACGGACGACAGTACCTGTGCGAAAATATGATTCAATATTGAAAGCTCTTTCGTCACTGGAAAACGCGAACATATTTCTGGAACGTACTATACTCAGTAACTCAGTACTGCTTACTATCTGCGGTCTTGGTTCTGTGTGGAGTTGGAACTTCCTTAGTAGAAGGGGTGGGAGTGAAGTACATTCAAAAACTCAGGTACAATAAAAATTGAAGTAAAAATAAAATGATGTCCCTGTATAACCTTGGCCATGAGCAAACATCGGAATTGCGTTCGCTAAACAACGACAAGACGTCACGTCCCTTGGCTTACGCAGGGAGCGTAGCAATGAGTTCAATGACGTACATTTAATGTTCAATATCGGGACCGAAAATCCGCTGTCTGGTCATAGAGCCACCAAGACAGCCGCCATGTGGAATATAGTGCTGTAATTTATTTCTAGTTTGGAATGTTCTCATTTCTCCGCAACCCTTTTATCATTTCATTATCAGTATACGTACAATAAAGCAGTACCTATCACGGCATCATCTTGCACTGATGTGTGCATGACACATGAAGGAGAGTGAAACAGAATAATAATTGTTTCTAAGACAATCAACGTCTTCAACTAATACATCACTAAACGAAACAATAAAAGAAATAAGACTAAGGCAAATGGGAGGAACCACCACTCCCTCAACGAGGGGTTCACGCTACTAATAAATTTGTCAAGAATACCAGCTTATATGGACGTGGGGCGTTTGTGTTCTTTTCCACACGCAACGTCATCACGCTCTGTGAGAAGCATGTGAACCGACTGCTTGTTTGACGTCAAGACACCGCTTTGCGCAGGCGTGCTAACCCAGTATTCGAGGTTCGATCCTCGAGTCATGTATTAAAATATAAAATATAAAAACCAAAGAAGTCGAAGGAAAAAACAGAACAAATAATACTTTACAAAAACATCTCAACACACAAACAAACAAATACAACCACGCAGGCATATACAAACTCAAATGTAACACAGGCAACAACTTCTACATAGGACAGACAGGCAGATCATTTCAAACAAGTTACAAAGAACACATCACAGCCATAACAACATTACAAAACACTTCCACATATGTAGAACACATCACAAATGCTAACCACACCTACAGAGACATCAACACAGACATGGAAATTCTACACATCCCATCAAAATCCAGAAACTAAACACACTAGAACAATACGAAATATACATACAGACACAAAAAAACACATCCAAATGAAATTCTCAACGCACAATCAATTTCAGAACATACACACTCTTTGACTCCACATTACACTACACAAACATACCCCCACAGGAAACAAAACAAAAGGCGCCAAGACCAGCAACAACCAGTTCTGAAGAAGGCCAATAACAGGCCGAAACATGTTAACCAGGTACGGTAAAATTTAACACGAGAAAGACATATAATACATATTCCGAAGTGGAATAGTGTTAAAAGTTGTGTAATCAAGATGTATATATAGAAAATATTAGATTAGCAAGTGGAAGGAAAAAGAAGAAAGGGAAGACCAAGAGAGCAATGGTTTTTTGGAGTTCAGAAGAAGTCATTGACCACATGTGTAAGAATCCGTTAAATTTCAACCGATCGTAGCCGTATAGGTACAGGATAACATAATATCGTATACATTTTATCGCATACGAATTATCGTATTTAATCTGCACTTTTTTAATCGGTGGAAACCAACATTGACATTACAGTTTCAACACGCATCAAATTGCAGTGGCTTGCAAAATAAACATGGCTGACCGATTGGGAAAAGTTTATTATTTATTGTTTATTTGTTAATGATTTTAAATAATGTGTTGTTTATTCATAAATGAACTCCCTGCACTTGTTTTAATAGTTTCTTCCTGTTAAGTTCATAGTTTGGCCGTATTGTTATGTAATACAAATTAAATGTTGTTTTTTCTGTCTGTATATAAGAAAAATCAGTTGTAGTAGTCAAGATCTCAGGTCAGCTGAAGTTCCTAAGCCAAAATCGTGACAAACTAATGGCACTGTTAGGGGTTGTGGAATACTTGGCATTTAAATATCTTTAATATCATGGTTTAATCATATAACAACTTTCGACAGTGCCATTTCTTGGATAACGACAAAATAGTGAGCTAGGTTATTAAATCCGTTTATATGTGGCGGAGTATGACACCACAGGTCCACCGCTGTGGAGTAACGGATAGCACATCTGACCGTGAAACGAGCGGATCCGGGTTCAAATCCTGGTTGGGACAAGTTACCTGATTGGGGGTTTTTCCGGGGTTTTCCCTCAACCAACTGAAGCAGAATTGTTGGGTAATTTTTGGCGTTGGACCTTGGACTCGTTTCGCCATAATTAATTCACATATCATCATCATCCATACCATAGCCCGGGTTAAGTTCACGGTGCGGCGTGCTGTACTTGTACAAGAGCGCGGCCGTTCGGTTACTCAGTCATTCACAGAATAGGAGTGGTAAGCACAATAAGCCTCAGGCTGCAGTGTAAGCCTTCGGGTCCCTCCTCCTTATAAGAGAGAAAAAAATGACGCCACAAGGACATGGACAAACCCGATGCATGTAAGTTAGACGATGATCGAGTTCAATTGAGAACAAAATGGATGTAGAGAAAGATCGTGGGTTTTATTGCACTTAAGGGGCTAGGTACAGCTTACAGCAGTAAAATTTTGGAAATATTCAACATTTTTTCCTCCATTATTGTATCTTGTACAATAATGAAAATTGGCATGTGTAAAACACTGTCCTTCTGCTATATGAAAAAAAAAATATATATATATATTTTTACGATTTATTTATTTAATTTTTTTTTTTTTTTCAAAATTCAGTTCACTGTGCAGTGATGAAGCGTTTCCCACATAACTCAAAAACTTTCCAACATTCTATGATGAAAATTTTTGCGTGTATTTATGCACGTCATATCTGCACTATGATGCAAGATCACATCTCTACCTTTGATAGATTGTCTGATAAAAAATAAATTCATTTTAAAAAATGGTCAAATATCAGTATTTTCTTCTAACACAAAAATATATTATTTATTAAGGAATGTAGTTGAAAGAGCATGATATTGTAAACATGAGTTTCAGCAATAAAATAAAAGAGAGCGAACGTGAAAAAGTTAACAAGTTTATGAGTTATGAGAGAAACGCTTCATCACCGCACAGAAAACTGCCACCATTTTGAATTTTGAATAAATAAATATATATATATATAATGTTTTTTAATCGTAAAAATATTTTTTTCATATAGCAGAAGGACAGTATTTTACACATACCAATTTTCATTATTATACAAAATACAGTAATGGAAGAAAAAATGTTGAATATTTCCAAAAATTTTACTTCTTTAAGCTACGGTACCTAACCCCTTAATTTATTGTTTTAAACGGCTTTTCTCATGTATATAGAGATACTTAGTTCATTAATGTTGTAAGTTATATTACTGTATTCTTGAAATAGTCTAAACAAATGTCACTCGTATTGTTCATTTATTGTCCGTTCCATCGTATGATGACGCAGAATATCTGCATGGAAATATCATATGTACTTCGGTACATTAAAATAATACATATAATTTAATTTAGATAAATTCAATCTTAGCGCAGCACTCGTGATATTATCTGTGATAAAACAAACGGAAAATTAGCTTCTAATGAAGGACAACTCTTGTTTTTAAGTTACATTAATATCTAATAGTAAATAATTAATTTATTAGTAGTAGTAGTATTAGTAGCAGCAGTAGTAGTTCACTATAACTTTTACGTGATAGCTTTTCTAGTTCAAAAATCAAATGAACCCGGGTTCGATTCTCGTGAAAAAAAATATTTATCTCCCATAAGAAATTGGATGTACGTATGTGTCTTGTAATGTTCTGTGTTTTTTCAAGCAGTGATCTTGAGTCATGTTGACCACATTATCAGGCACTCGTGAATGTCTAAAGCTAGTTCATAATCCTCAGAAGAGTGCACTGAAAAGGGGCATAGTACTCAGTTCTTGGAGGAATGTCATAACAATGAGTGATGAGTATCATTAACCCTATATTTACCTGCTGTCGTCATTTGTTATTGTGTTCTATACACTTCTGTTATTGACATTTGTACGCTACTTCACTCAAGCATTTTGAAAAAATAAACACTTGAAAATTCCCACCTTCTTGGCGGAAAATACATTTAAAAATGAAATATATGCGACTCAACGCCATTCTTTACATCACATTCACTTACATAAGGACTATTAAATAAGATTACAGAAATATTTTCCTGTCTGTGGTCCACACAAAATAGTGACAACAGCATTAGAACCACACTAGACGAAATAGACGTACACAAGTTTATTATTTCTGTTATACTATGTCATTTGCAGAGCTAGGAAGTTGGTACTAAAACTGTTAAGTTGTGTGAGCTTGGACTATATCTCTACCGAATGAAAAGTAGTCTAATAGCGCATCTCTCAATATCAGTGAACCGGAACCGGTGGTAATAAAACACGTGCTCCAATCATCCACGGCCTTAAAACAAGAAAATAATAAACGAATAATATAAAAAAACAATAATTTCTTATTATAAGCTTCGTAACTTCCAAACTAAAATAATTTACCCGTACATATAAAAATAACATACAAAGCATACAATTATGATTCTAGCCTCATTATAACAAATGACAATGAATATTTCCATTTTATCATAAGAAATACTTCTTTTATGTTCAGAAAAAAAATTGTGCTCTGAAGATATTCGTTCTACGTCAGAAGACGTTACTGGGGAAAATCTGAAATATGATATAGCATACCTTAGTATTATCAAGTGAACAACTACTTTATGAATCTAATAGTGTAGATCATATATAGATAGATAGGTCGGCCTTATAGGTTTTTGAAGTTAACAACTTTTGTCAGGTTTACTACGCTGCCATCTAGTTGTTACATAAGGAGTCACGTTATAATTCCCATTTGAATTGCATTAGCGACTGTACTGCCATCTTGTGTTCGTTTACGGCGGACGGGTGGCGATCCTGGTGGTTGTTCTCTTCAAAATGCAAACGATTTTAACATAGCGATGGCTTATCTGTTACATATATGATCTAGGATGACACATAATATTAAACCCATAATTGTTTTCAAGAATATGTTTCATTCCTATTGTAATAACAGCTAGGAAGTTCGTATCGTAATTCCGATGTTGAACTTGGGCTCTAACGGAGCCGATCGCATAGCAGCACGAGACGTCAACATTTAACGAAGAAAAATCCGGGAAAAAATAACTCCTGTTTGCATAGGCCTAATTATTTAATAACAGATCAGTTTACTTTTTTGGAATCACGCATAATATTAACATTACGTAAATAATACAATAATAACAGAACAGCTCACTTTGTTCAAAACCTAAACTATTAATATGATGAAGGATGGATGAGCGAAGAAAAATTGTCTCCGGCACCGGGACCCAAACCCGGATTTTCAGCTCTATATACTGCATAAGCATGTACTACTTGAAAGGGCAATATAGGCTATGTACTGAGGTATGACAGAATAGAATAGCGATCAGACATCCACAAACGACAAAGCATCATGTCACTCGTGTTTACACTGTAATTGGAGTAGCACACATTCACCCCAAAAACCCATTGGGTCACATTCATTCAGTACGGCGGTAAGTTCACAGGGCTAACGGCTTCGAAGCTGGGTACCTGGTTCTAATGAAGTGCACTGGTAGCAATCTAAAACATGGGGGCATGAGATAGTTACTCTGCCTGCCATTAAAAATTCACTTCACTAAATCCCCAAGGTAAAAAAAACTGCATTACATATTACATATTACATGTGACATCACTCTGTGTGATAACAGGCTTCGGTCTTGGGCACAGAAACGCATGAAGTTCAGAACGCACGGTCGATAGTGTTGTTGGTCGAGTGGAGTGGGAGATGGAGCGCGCCGTAACTTCGTGTCTCAACATGTAAACAGTCTGTCACAATACGGCACAAAATATATTTCACCCTGTACAGATGCAGTATATACAGTACATTCCTAGTGCAGACAATAAATGTCTATCATTAAAGTATTAACGTGAGTTGTAACCTTCAATCAGGTGTCCCTACGCCGAAGCCTGTTACACGTACCGCAGCCAAGCAGCACTACACACAACGGTAATGCACATTACGGACCCACCTGTACTGTTGCAGTCACCCCACACGGGTCATGACGTCATTTATACTCCGTGTACTCTAAACCTCATACTGGTTACTCTGTGTCCCTAGGCTGAAGCCTGGTGATAACCATATCACACGGCCATCCCTGTAATGCTGCGACCACATACTCGTATTATGGATGCATGGCACGGCAGTGGACTCACATCTGAATTCATATTGGTCTTTGTGCGATAACCATAGGCCTACGTTACACTGATATGAGCCGTTCAGAGCAGAAGTGGTGTAAGTCAAAATTGGGTTATGAAGTTTAAAGTAAAAATTCTGTAAAATACAGCGCAAAGTAGCAATTAATATGTCCTTCGTGCTATCCACTGACTACTAATAGTGTAAATAAATTGAATATTAATTGCTACTTTGCGCTGTATTTTACAGAATGTTTACTTTAACCCTCATTACCCATTTTTGACTTACACCACTTCTGCTCTGAACGGCTCATATGTAGTGATGCAATCACATACTTTGGATGCAATATGACATCTCGTGATACAATCGATTGACTTTTGGAAAAAAAAAATAGTTGCCATGACATGCCCCAACTGTCATATAAAACATCATGATGGAGAAAATGTACTCACAAATTTTGGAAAAATCTTTTCACATGATATCCTTTTATATATACCTATCATTATCCCCATAGCTTTCTTTTATAGAACAAAAATATGTTTAGATTCAAATGAGCTGCCCCATAATATTAGTCCATATTTCATCATATTAAACTGAAGGACTCGTATAAAATTAAGACGATTCTTCATTGTTTTTGTAAACATCTATCTTTCGGCAGAAATAGGTAACCATATGTTTTAATAAATCACTATTTATAGAAAACATGATACAGAGCAACCTTAAGAAAAATAAAATAAATTTGACATCTATCCAACTTCACGGAACTTCAGCGTAACAGCACGAGCAAAAAGAACAATATCGGAATTGAATTATTTTAAAACATTGCATGTGAATATATGGAAAGTTACTTTAAGGCGCAGTATTGGATGATAAATTGCTTCAAATCCACATACAGCCAGTACAAATACGATCAATAATTCAAAAACAAACCTTCTATTCTATTGAGAGGTGCACACAGCTTTGTACAGCATGTAGCTTGTGTTGTACTAACCTTGTAGCCTACCTTGACCCACGGAATAATTTCCTGATGATCGTGTCACAAGAGAAGAGAAATAATTATAATAAAATGACTTCATAAAGAGACACGGTATTAAAATCACAGACGTCCGCGATAGGCCTATTATACAGCAATGGGTTTAGTTGTCGACACTTTTTGAAGCCCATCGCGTGAGCGGCCCGTGGCCCTGCGCAATGCAGACGACGGCGGATGAGTTCTTACTTGATACTCTGGCGCTTTAACTAGTTGATGAAAATTAGGGTGGCCATGGCATGAGGAGAGGGAGGAACTTGTGATGAAGCAGGAGCTTTAAATATCCGGAGATCGATTCCCATACCTGACAGGCTGACCCAGACGAGGGTGAAGAGAAAAGCAAAGGAAGCCGTAAACGCTTGCGATTCAAATGAAAGTTGCTTGCAATTTAGTTAGACGATTATTCTTATTCTGAAGTTATTTTATTGGAATCATTTCTGCATGTTAAGGGGAGAGGATGGTATTTTTTTCTGAAAAATGAGTAAATTTTCAAAATAAAAAATTCTTTAAAATATTCTGTGATATGCGTGGAATGCATAGCATAACATTTTGTGGGTATTTGTGCCCTTATCGGATGTTGAGTCGCCATTTTTAAACTTCCTGCGTTATGGATTTTTAAATCACTCGCCCACTTTTATTGTTGTTTCCAGTAACTTAATTTTTTTGCTACATTGCCAGACAAAAATGGATATAATTTCTGAACTATTAAAGATACATGCATGAAATTTAGAACACACATTCTTTAGACTATTAGGAAACTTTTCTCTGTAAAAGAATTTTTGTTAATTGATTTCATTTTAAAAATACGTCCGTTTGTTTGCAAGAAAGGAAATCAGAAAATTGTTATTAAATTTTAATTGTTTATTTTACAAACGTAGGGACAAATATCAAACTTCTGTTACAGATAGTTTGTAGAACATGCTTTTGCAAATACGTTGCAAAAAACTGTTTGAATCTATCTTTAAAAACGGTTTAGATATATTAGTTTTAGTACAATCCTGCATTGGGTATATTTTTTTTCAAATTTGGGCCCCCAAATAATTTTTTTTTCAAAATATTTTTATTTGGTTGAGTTTCCACAAGTGTGGAAAGCTCTATGAACTCTCTACATACAAAAAAATAATATTTTACACAAATAGGAAAAAAGTTAAAAAAGTACCATCCTCTCCTCTTAAGGAGACGCATATATGATTTTTTGAACTTCTACAATTTTCATCCAAAATTTGTGAAATTTAAACTACATAAACAGGTCTACAATACTATCATCTGTACAAAATTTGGTGTCATTACTTACTTACTTATTACCTACTTACTTACTGGCTTTTAAGGAACCCGAAGGTTCATTGCCGCCCTCACATAAGCCCGCCATCGGTACCTATCCTGTGCAAGATTAATCCATTCCATACTATCATATCCCACCTCCCTCAAATCCATTTTAATATTATCCTTCCATTTACGTCTCGACCTCCCCAAAGGTCTATTTCCCTCCGGCCTCCCAACTAACACTCTATATGCATTTCTGAATTCGCCCATACGTGCTACATGCCCTGCCCATCTCAAACGTCTGGATTTAATGTTACTAATTATGTCAGGTGAAGAATACAATGCGTGCAGTTCTGCGTTGTGTAACTTTCTCCATTCCCCTGTAACTTCATCCCTTGTGGCCCCAAATATTTTCCTAAGAATCGTATTCTCAAACACCCTTAATCTCTGTTCCTCTCTCAAAGTGAGAGTCCAAGCTTCACAACCATACAGAACAACCGGTAATATAACTGTTTTATAAATTCTAACTTTCAGCAGATTAGATGACAAAAGCTTCTCAACCGAATAATAACAGGCATTTCCCATATTCATTCTGCGTTTATATTTGTTTCTGTTACTCCAAGATATTTGAATTTTTCCACCTCTTCGAAGGGTAAATCTCCAATTTTTATATTTCCATTTCGTACAATATTCTGGTCACGAGACATAATCATATAATTTGTCTTTTCGGGATTTACTTCCAAACCTATCTCTTTACTTGCTTCAAGTAAAATTTCCGTGTGTTCCCTAATCGTTTGTGGATTTTTCCTAACATATTCACGTCATCCGCATAGACAAGAAGCTGATGTAACCGTTCAATTCCAAACCCTCTGTTATCCTGAACTTTCCTAATGGCACATTCTAGAGCGAAGTTAAAAAGTAAAGGTGATAATGCATCTCCTTGCTTTAGCCCGCAGTGAATTGGAAAAGCATCAGACAGAAACTGGCCTATACGGACTCTGCTGTACGTATTTTAATTAATCGAACTAGTTTCTTGGGAATACCAAATTCAATAAGAATATCATATAATACTTCCCTCTTAACCGAGTCATATGCCTTTTTTTTAAATCTATGAATAATTGATGTACTGTACCCTTATACTCCCATTTTTTCTCCAATATCTGTCGAATACAAAAAATCTGATCAATTAGGAGTAGTAATTTTGGAATAATATTCTTTAAACATATTTTATATTGGCTGCACTAAAAAGGGTCCTTGCGACACAAAATTTTCAAAATTTTTAGTTCATATTTGCTCAAAAGTTTTAAAATAGTCATGGAAATAAACATTAATTAACTTTTTGAGCTTAGTCTAAATAGAGAGTAACAATATTTTGTTTTATTTCATTAATTTACCATTACAGCATATTTTATTCTAAGTGCAATAAAATATGCCCTGGAGGAACCTAATATTAATATTAATCAATATTTCATACAAATGCTAATTAAATTTTATTTATCAAAATTTCCACTTAACACATTACTTTACGCAGATGATCAGATAATCTTAGCAAATTCTGAAGACAATTTACAAAGAGCAATACACACACTATACAAGATAGCAAAAAATTATAATTTGAAAATCTTTATAAATAAATCCTGAATCATGGCCTTCCAAGGAAAGAACCCATATAAGATCCAAAATTGCAATCAATAATAATTGTATAGAACAAGTCAACACATTCAACTATCTTGGCTGCAATCTTTCTTATATAAACTCCAGCAACTGTTAAGAACAATCAAATCAACTCTATTAAAGAAAGTTCGACCAGAAACAATTTTGAATTCTATAAAGTTATGGCAGTCCCGGCATTATTATATGGATCAGAGACATGGTCATTAACGAAAGGGCAACTTCGAAGAATAGAAGCTGCTGAAATGCGATTGCTAAGACCTCTTGCAGGATATACTCTTTACGACCATAAAGGGAATGCAGACATCCGAACAGAAATTAATATCACCGCCATTACGGATACTATAGAATCTTACCGCAACAACTGGTATGAACATGTATTAAGAATGCCCAAAAATAGATTATCCAAGAGACTATTGGACTATACACCTCATGGAAAACGAAACATCGGAAGACCAAGGAAGAGATGGAAAGACCAACTTTTTTCTGGAAGCGGAACAGGCCAG